>JAOWBH010175336.1:0-10366 GCA_028566215.1 Silene coronaria
GTAATGTGATAAACATTAAAACCAAAACACATGCAGACATGAAAGTCATAAAGACTATGTGCAAAATCAAATAAACAGAGGAGGAAAAGGATGAGCCAGAGGATAAGAACACGCAAGAAAAGACCTAATCATTGCTCTACCAATATGTTGATCTGCTTAATATTAGATCATGAGAGAGAAATAATACCTGGTTGGCTAATCCGTGAAGTGGGCCAGCCAAACCGTTCAGAGCTGCTGCAAATGAAAGGTAAGGGTCTGAAAGAGCGCTACCCACCTACACCATGGTTCAAAAATGGTCAGTTTACTACTTGCAGCTTAAAATTATTTGTGTTATGTAGTGGCTTTTGTAAGGAAGACCTCACAAGATAAAGACACTAATCTAGATCCAACATTTGGGAGGTGCTAAAAGATTTAAACAACTTTACCAGATGGCCAGTGTGAGCACTGACATTTCCACCCTCATGATCACTGCAAATGAATGAAATAAAAGATTTATAATGCTGATTACGGATAAATAATGAGGACAGGGGAAAATGATACCAATTTAAACTGAAGCTTACGTGTGAATTGTGATATAAAGTCGCATTAGCTCAAGCATCTGAGGGCTATCAAATCCCAACATGCGTGCAAAATTAGCACCATAATCTAGAGACTCATCCAACGGTATATTTTGCCCATTCTTATAAATCCTTCAGCAAGAAAATAGTAAGATTAAGATTCTCAGCAAGAGAACAAAACCATTATGAGACCAACAAAGCTACGAGGATGGAGCTGATATTCACAGTACATGCAAACCAATAAAAGCTACGATCACATAATGTTTAGTGTTTACAACGATCTAACTACCACCAACAGCAACATGGAAATACACAGGTTTTTGCAGATGACCCAAAATGGAAATAGCGTCAAGAATCACATTAAATGACCGCTACTTCATAATAAAAATAAGCTAAACCAGTTTAGTAAGCCATTTTGCTTTATTCCACCATAATTTGAAATCAAAGAATAACGAATCATAAATGCACTGGAAATGGGAATACCCCTTAACAACTAAGTAAGAAGATAAACGACTTAGGGTTGGAAGCTTGGAGAAATGCAGCCCAAATTTATAGAGAATTGCCGACAAACCAGTAAAAGAAAAGGCATCAGTTTCAAAAGTGGATAGCAGATTGACAGTAAATTACATCTTTTTTTCAACTATTAACTCCATGAGATATATTATAGATGACAAACAGCGCATGTACAAGTATGACTTGCGCAACTAATAGGCAGTGGGCTAACTACACGTTTAATTATTACTTTCACGAAGTCGATAAAATGTAAATTTATCCTCATAATTATCATGTTAAGCTATTTCCCTACCCATAAACACCACCAAAGTGTTTTCTAATTTTCTATGCATAGTTCAACCGTAGCTTGATGAGAAGCAGAAAATAATGCTGACCTTCGATAGATGTAAGCAGCAACAACAGGAAGTTTAGCAATCAGACTAAGGCAGTCCTCATATGTCGGCTCCCAAAACCTGCATTTAAACAGTCAGCATTAGCGTTTATGAGACAACTGCAAGGGAAGTATAACAAAGCATCATAGTAATAAATCTCACTTTGATTTATGGATTCCTTTCTCATATGCCTTCTGAAATTCGCTTTGAACCTGCACAAAAAAAAAATGCAATGTCTTATTCATAGAAACTGTTACCTGTACTGCTGTACATGTATTATTAGGTTTGATACTCCGAACTAAAAAAAAATATGGCCTTTAGGTCTACACCAAACAAAATGAGAGTAGTAAGCGTAAAGGAATCAGTATGTTAACCTGAAGGGCCATGACACCAGTAGCAAATTGAGTCATTGGATGAGCAGTCACAGGCAGAGCATCAATAGTTTTGAATACATGGTCTGTAGTGAGTCAGTAACAAATAAAATGTCAAGAAATAAGCTGCCAATGGTTGAGTAGTTAAGATTCATTCATATGCGCAAAGAGAAAATCACAAGCAGCAACACAGAAGCCAAAATAAAAATACAAGGTCAAAGAGAGAAGCAACCAGCAACAACTATTTACATTCACACAACAAGGTAGGGAGTCACTACAAAATGTCTCAAGGACAAGCCAAGCACCTGGGATAGAGGCACGGCTTCGCAAATCTTCCGATAGCGCGTCAACTTGCTCTTTGCTGGGTACCTGAATTATATGAACCCAAAACTAAGAGCGTAAACATTTTATACAGAAGAAATTTGACAGTCACCGGATGCAGTCAACTATCAGATATCACAGAAAATTGTACAAAACTAATAGCCTTCCAGCTACCTCATCTCAGCCCCTGGGTGTTAAGACTGCCAACTGATTACGTGATAAACATAAGGAACTCTAAGACTTAAAGTAGTACTTGGAACTGTTCGTCACAAACTTCCCCATCGCAAACAAAACCCACCTTAGCTAAATCGTTGAAAAACCAGAAAGGACCAGCATGTCTCAGAATAGGAACTTCTTACCTTTCCTGTCAAAAGCAGCCAAAGAAGACCTTCTGGCAAAGGCTCGCCACCTGGCTTGGCAGCAGGTAAGACTTTTTGACACTCAGGGATAGACAAACCCCTAAACCGAATACCCTGAGTAAACCAAAATAAAAGCATCATTAAGTAAGAATCTTCCTATCTCAATTAGTTGGAAAAACGTGTTTTTTCATGTACGATAAAGTATTTTACCTCTTCCGGGTCAAGCAAAGAGGTTTCCCAAAGCAAGCCTGTCATTCCTCTCATTCCACCAAGGACCTATTAATAAACGGCGATTGAGACTTGAGAGTAGTTCATAGGATTGCATATTACTCTTAAGAATGCTCAACGTGGAACTTCAATGGAAAGGTGAATTCAAATGCAACAATGCAATCATAAATATTGGCATCGACAGATAGATGCAAAATATAACATGTTGACTCCAAGATAAGCTGATACCATGTCGACATTAATGTTCCCCAGCTGAACGCTTCCATGTTCTTTCTTCAATTTCTTCAAGCGCTCCTACATATAGAGAGACAGAAAATAATCATTAATTCAGCACTGTCATAAAGCACAAGCAAGTTGAAATGCATTAAAAGCTACAAAGAGACAAGAATCATTGACAATCTACAGGAATCCTACAGCCCCAAATTCTTAGTGGCATTAAACATTTGATAAGACCGTGTTGCATCTCAACAAACCATCCAGCAATCCCATGTTCATTGAAAGGAAAAGGAGAATATGATAAAGAAACAACTGAATATTAGTCATATAGACTCAACATAGCTAAGTTAGCAGACATACCTGTTGTTCAGGAATCAATTCTTGCAACTCTGAACGAAGGTCCTATCCAAACAATAAATATTTCAGACAATGAGTACAAACATTTGCAAAAGAAGCAATGAAGAGCATAATATTCAGCGTGGTAAAATAGAGAGGAGAGAAATGGTTTACAAGGTTAGAGGAGCTCTGCATCTGGATCCATCTCACGGAACTATTTAGACATGATTGTTGACCCTATGGGTTAAAAAAAGTTGAAACCCGATATTATTAGAAGTATGTATATGAGTATGCCGCAAAACATCATACATAACAACAATAACAATAACATTGCTCCAATGCCTCAATGGCTCCTGCAAATTGCAAGGTAAGGGCGGCCGGATATACGCAGCCTTACCCTTATGTAAGCAAAACAACATATATAGAGGTTACCAATTGTTCTAGGAACTTTTCATCGCTCATGCGTCATTTAATGTGACTACTAGTAAACTCGAATTGCAAATCATTCTACATGAACTCAACCTTTGCTAAACAATAACCTCCACTTAATGACAAAGCATTTAAGACAACAGAGGCTGCGGAGACAGCTCCTTAATCCCCGACATTGACTAAATCAGTAAAATCTTTCCTCCAAACAAACCATATTAGGTAATACTCCATATTCAGTTATGATACACTTCTAAACTGATTTCACTGCTGCGATAAATACTACTCTACCACTGTAATGAAAAAAATGAATCTGAATCCACTGTACTGGCCTAGTGCCGTCTCCTACCCAAAAATAACAATAAAAAATAAATCATCAACAAAAATGCCTCCCGCGAGACAATTTTTAGCAAAGGTAACGCCTTTTCCTCCTCTTAACTAAGACAACCTAGATCAAATCCATTCACATTTTTCCCTTTTCAAGAATAGTGGTTGCTCACTTCATCCCTTAACCATAAGGTCAGGGATCGATCCCTGCCCATGGGAATGGAGCAAACTCTTTGGTCAGCCGTTTACCCTTTCGTGAGAGCACCCACGGCGAGGGATTATACACTGTTGTCGAAGGTGGACACCCCGGTTTACACCAAAAAAAAGAATTACGATGATAATTAACGTAAATCTTACATACGGAGTATAAGTTTAGAATTCATTTACTCGTCAGGCATCACTGCATTCACTAGTGAATCACAAATATATGAAAAGCTAACAGCTCAAGAAATCGAAACAAATAAAAATAAAACCGCGATCACTTGTAAATTCTTACAAGTATATGCATAAACAAGCACGAAACACATCATAGCCGTAAAAGTACTAATTCTTATATGAGACGGTCTCACAAACGTAAACATCAAATCGAAAAAATGTACGTAATCATCAGAAAACTTACAGCTCGAGAACGGAGCTTAGAGAGAGCAGAAATTCCTTTGAAAAACGACATTAATCAATCTACACAACAAATTAAATCAATAAAAAAACTAAACCTAAATTATCGAATTAAATACGCAACGAAAAATCAAAATTAGACGGAATTATACAGATTAGGTAAAATTACAAGAAAATCAAGATGTCGTATGTAGTTGTAATTGCAATTACGATGAATAATTGATGAAGAAAAAGATTAAATTACGAACAAATTGAACGAAGATTAACGAAGAAGACATAGATAGAAAGGAGAAACCTTGAATTGAATGCGAAAAGTGAGGAGCGAAGACGGAGGATGTTCGAACGAGTCAGAGTGATTAGTGTAATTAATTAATGTCGGTTGTTATTTATAATTTCCATCACAAGTTAATCTTTAATTAAACCGTATTACTCCGTATTAAATAAAAAAACATAAATTATAATACGTCCGGGCTCACAATAGTCACAACTCACAAGCAGATATGTTAAAGCGGACGAGACTCGATAAGGATGACAGGAAATTCAAAAATTACTCGAAAGCGTGAGCCGAATTTAACCCGAGTTGAAGTGATCTGAAATGACTTTTATAGGCAAAATCCTGTGCTGAAATCGCCGAATACGATCCGAAATTGTGCTTTCCGGATAATGGGTTTAGTAGACCTCTCAGAATAAATAATTAATCAAGGTCTCGGAATGCAGAATTGTTAATACTCATGAAGGAGAGTAACCATCCCCAATGATCCTACAATCCTATAAAGTTCGAATTGGATCAAACCGGGTGGAATACACCAAAAAAAGTAATATTTAGTTATCGCGATTTCAAGTTTCTATTAAATGAGCATATATGACAAAAGACGGGATATTATTGAGGATTCGAGGATAGCCGATAACCCAAGTTGACCCGAACAAATATGATCCGTCCAAATGGTATTCTTGTTAATTGACCATCATCCTTGATGAACTTGGTAATTATTGACAAGTATTGACCGATAAGGACTCACGATGTCCCTATCTAACTCGAATTATTGTAGACCCAAAATAACCAGACCAATTAGCCCATTTATCGGGCCTGCGAAATAGAACAACAAATCTGCAATACGTGTAGTCTATCATAAAATTTGCTTTTTGCAGTATGAATTGAATTGGGCTGGTCAACCGAGCTGGCTGGTCGGGTCGGGCCTGGTTTAGGGGACCGGGACCGACTCGGTTTAGGGCAAGCCGAGTGAAAGAGGGCCCGGGGAGTGGGTTGTTTGGCAGGCTTTGGGGCAGGCCTATGCAGGTCCGGGCCGGGGGACACTGAATCGGCCCGAGAAAGAGGACGGGTTGGGTCGGACTGGGAACGGTCGTTCGAGAGTGGGGGGGCGAGTGAAAAGGGCTCGAGGAGCGGGTTTTGGGGTTGGCCTATGCAGGTTTGGGTCGAGCCTGGGTTAAGGGATCGAGAACCAGCTCGAGAAAGAGGACAAGTTGGATCGTTCAGGCCGCGCCAAAATTGACTCGAGTGGCGGGCCGGGTCAGGTCGGGTCCAGCTAATCCGAACTATTGACCACCCCTAGAATAAACCGAGGTATCTACCCTCGACAAATTTGTTCGCAACTCATACCAAAGCCACAAATAAAAGGCAACCAATCCAAAATAAAATGCAACGTTGCTCCTTGATGAGCACCACACAAATGTTGTTATTATTACTCACTCCATTGCATTTCTGTACTATTTGATGCTTGTATCTTGATCATGTACTCATAATTCCTCTAAACTCTTGAATCGTTTATTCTATTTCTTGTTTAATTACTGATAAAAATGGTTACACTTTCATTAATGAACTGTATTTCCTTCCCAAAACACAGATTTCACAACATTGTACATGATCAGTGTATTAATCATATTAAACCATCATATTTACATAAAATTCAACAAATTTCAACTACCCATTTGTCAAATAAGCTCAGAAATTGCAGCAAAATTTGTTCTTTACAACAAAATTCCACCCAAAAATCACCTGAAAAAGATGAAGAAAAAGAGCCGCAGGTTATGAAAGATCAGGAATTTGAGTTTGAAAAGTTGTTTTCTAATCTTAATCAAGCTTCTTTGAAGCATGAACCTGGTCAAAATCTTATCTTTTAACTTTGTTTTTGTGGCTTAGAATCTATGTTACTCTGACTCGGCTGCAAGTATCGGACATGACAGAGTCAAGTGTCAGTTACAGTTATTTTCCGCGAAGTTTTCAATTTTTTGGTTTAAAATGAAATGCTGTATCCTGTAGGACACTCAGACATTTAAAAGTGTCCGACACTCGACCAAAGTGAAGTGTCGGAGTAACATAGGTTAGAATAAAGTTGGGTATTTTTGTGATATTGTTTTAGTAATGTTTGTTTGTTTATGTTGGCAGGTAGTCTTAGCAGTTCAATCTTCCTCGTGGCAGGAACAACTGTACGTATTTGCTGTAAATTGTCGTAATTGTTGTCAATTTTTAGTTTAGTGGAAATTATAAGCCTAGTTTAGGAGTAGTAAAGTTTACAAATCATGGGTGTAATACAAATTTCATGCAGTGCAGCAGTGGCGGAACTAGGGGGCTAGTAGAGCCGTAGAGGCGGTTGTTCCCTCAGATGATAGAATTTATTTGAAAAATTCTTATCAAAATTTTAGATCAGGGTTTCATTTTACTATATTGTATTACTGGTTCCCCTGATATTTCACCCAGTAACTTCAAATCTTGGTTTCGTCACTGATTGCATTCCATATCTGAAACTTTATGCTGAGAACTTGTACTAATTTGGAAATTGAGGGGTTTACATTGAAGTTTGTTGAAGATGATTGTTTGTATGTGTAAATGGCCATGTCTTAGAGACGGTTTTCTTGCATGGTATTTTCTTATAAAGTCTTTTAATTCCTTTGATTGTGGGTTTCACATTATGTATATGCTGCAAAACTGTATACAGGTTGGTGCAGGGATTTTGGCTATTCCTGCTGTGACCCAAGAATCCGGGTTTCTTGCCTCTACAGTAGCCTGCATCGGATGTTGGGCATACATGGTGAGGACCCTATGCTATGTTTGGTTTTGCCCTTATGTCTTTCTTAGCAATTGTATTCCATGGTCTCGTGTGGTTGATCATGTATAAAACCGACACATGTTATAAACAATGCAGGTTGTGACTGGCTTGTATATTGCTGAAGTTAATCTGAACACGATGTGTGAGCTAGGTTCTGGCGGTGTTTCTTTGGTAATTCTATTACGTACTTTGTTAGCTGTTACTCAATTCAGGATTCTGTTTATTCCGAACTAAAGCAAATTTACATTTACCGTAAAGTGTATCATGATGACGGAGGTTAGTGTTAAACACTTCAACTGATGTAAATATGCTACATGGTAACTGTTGTCAGGTCTCCATGGCAAAGAGAACCTTAGGATCCGTGGGAGTCCAAATTACTTGGTAAGAGTAAGACACTACACTGTGGTTTATGATTGCTTCATGAAAGTAATATAAGTATGGCTTTCTCGGCTAATGCAGTCGTTTCTTATTTATTGCAGTTGGACATACATTTTTATACATTATGCCCTCCTAGTTGCCTATATAGCTCGATCTTCAGAGATAATTACAAACTACCTTGGTATTCCACTGTATGAGCTATGATTCTTGCAGTATCTTTATGTTTCAACATTGTGGTTGGCTATGTGCTTTTCTGTCTTGCTGTTGTATGACTTTTAAGTTCTGAACTCCATCTCGATTACAGATTACTCGCTAACTTCCATAATATCCTTAAGAGACGACGCCATACTGTTTTAGTGTGAAACCAACCCATTTGACAAATAAACCCTACTCAATCTTATCCTGTAACCGACTGACCGTACCATACGAGAATTCTCTTCAGCGACAAATACATCATATCCTGATGTTTAGTATTGCAAGTCGTAAAATTATATATAGGGATCTATTGCATGCAATTAATTGTACAGGGGTATATTGCTGATGGTAGTATCTTTTTTAACAGATGGGAAAGCGGCACAATATTTTCACTTATTTTCGGAGGTTTATGCTACTTCGGAAGGTAACTTCAACCCTTTTTCACCTTGTAACTTCGAAAGTCACACATATACCAGAGAATTCCTTTCGTAAACTTGATAATTATGTGAGCATGGAAACTCAAAATGCAAACTTGACAGTACTTTGTGTCTTTTATACTTAGAAGCTTAACTCTGTTCTTATCTGATTTACAGTCAACGGTTTATTGGCACCGTTAATGGACTTCTAGTGCTTGGGATCATTACCTCATTTACAGCTTTAGTGGTAATTTCCATCTCCATTTCTCTGTTAAATTTGTTGCTATTTCACCCAGAGAAGTCGTAATTTGCCTGAATTAGTCCTTCATGATTTTTCATGCTTTACTTCTATCTTCTACTTTTGCTTTGTAATGCAACTTTGACATTTTGTTACTGTCAATATGTTCCTAATTAAGTGAGAGTGAAATGTTTAGCTTCCGACCCAAATTACAAGCTAGAGATGGCATTCAGTTGGAAGATGATTTACCCTTTTCAGGTCGTTGCGAGTGGAGACCTACATTTTGAAGCTCTCCTGAAAGCTAATTTTGAAGCCGTGCCTTCAAGTATACCCATCATAGCACTTGCTTTTGTCTACCAGGTAAAATAAGTCGTCTCATTCCAGATTTCCAGTATTACTCCCGACACTTTCTGTAGTCATAAATTTACTTTGCTTATGCTAACCTTTTGCTGGTTTCATCAGAATGTGGTACCTGTACTTTGCACAAACCTGGAGGGTGACCTGTCAAAAGTGAGGTTAACTTCTCATTATCAGTCTTTAATCTACTCTTGCTTGCCTCTATATTCGTCAAGTGCTACTATTTACCTTATATTGTTTGTTTAAGACCGATCTTGGCTAGTTTAGTCGGTAAAGTATTGAGGGCGGTACTCATGACCCGGATTCAAATCTCGTCAGCATAAAAAATTGCCGTTGTGACTCCCTTAGATATATAAAGAAAGTCTTGTTATGTTGTAACTATGCTTGTATCTAGTGTTTGCAGGGTAGGAATTAACCTACTTCTTTTGCAGGACAGCAGTTATTTTAGGAACAACAATTCCTCTTGTACTATTTCTCGTTTGGAATGGTGTTATACTTGGCACAATTTCTAACCTTGATTCGGATGTTGGGAGAATTATCGATCCATTACAACAATTGCGATCAAGTAATGGAGTGGTCGGAGTGAGTTTTACACTTTACACTATCTTTTTCTGGTAATTTGTTCAGTGAAGAGTTTAGAAATACACTGATTATATCTACCGATTTCTTTTTTACCGAGTCAACATTTATTCTACACAGCCAATAGTGGAGATATTTTCACTTCTTGCAATCGGAACATCATACATTGGGTTTGTTCTGGGACTCGTCGACTTCCTAGCTGACTGTAAGAATTTCTCCTTCATTCTTTCATTCTCAGTACATCCCTGCACAAGAATGCTTATGATGATTTTTTGTCCTAAATGATGAATCATGTAACGGTTTGCAAAACTGCGCCTGCTTTGGCCGTTGATTACCTTTTGAATTTGTTCGGATCTTCTGAAATCTGAACCATCTGCTGGCTTTCGATATTTGAATGGTTCTGTACTGTGTATTTGTGCATGTCATCTAAGCTGGTTTTATGTTGGCTGCATTACTAAGCGATGAACTTCTGCTTGCATTTTACTTGCAGTACTGAAA
>JAOWBH010175347.1:0-10365 GCA_028566215.1 Silene coronaria
TTCAGATCCTATAAGTTAAGTTAAGTTCAGATCCTATAAGTTCAGTTCAGATCCTATAAGTTCAGTTCAGATAAGTTTAGATCCTATAAGTTAAGTTTAGTTCAGTTCAGATCTCATTCAGTCCAAAAGAATAGGGCCTAATCATGTTATAATACAAATAAATGCCATAATCATATGAGACTAATCATAACATTAATGACAACATATACAACATTCATATTATTGAAACCGAGTAGGATTAACCTACCTTGCTTTTAGCCTACTCCACAAGGAAATCTAAGACAACAAGAATCCGTCTCATAAAACCATCTCATCCTACAATAATGACATAATGCATCCTATACTTTTATACTAAGTAAAACCCCTTATTATTACCCCTTAATTACCCATTATACTAATTAAAATCACTAACTAACGCAGTCTACAAAACGCCCCAAAATTTAGGATTTACTAACTAGGGGAAATCGACTTACAAGATAAAAAAAGGAAGAAAAGGAAGGTGAAGAATCTTCAAATCCTAGCTTAGAAATCAAAGAGAAGTGTTGAGAGGTGTTTTGGAGAGAAATGAGGGGAAATAAGATCCCAACATAGTGTAGAGTTTATTGATTCGAAATACGTATATAGCGTGTAATTATGTAATCGTTAGTGTGAATTTATTGGTTAAATTCAACTATTACGATTCACTCGTGAAATGTAAAACAATACGAAATGAAAGAATGCGAGAGACACAAGGGTTTTGAAATGGTTCAGATTCACAAGTTGAAACCTACGTCCACTATTGTCGATTAATTATTTTAGTACCTTTCTACGGATTACAAAATAACTAATCAACTCTTACAACTAACTCTAGTTGTAACTACTTGAGTATCGTTAGATACTCAACTATCTTACGTTAATAAGAAAGTACTTGATTGTTCTTTGATGTTCACACAATAAAACAAATAAGAAACAATATTAAGCACTATTATCTTATAACGTTATTTCAGAAATAATTGCAGTAATGAATAACACGACTTTTCAAAATGATTTTCAAATGCAAAATAATTGTTTACTCGATTTTGCATGTTAGGAAATTTATAGCTCGAAAAGTCCTCTCAAATAAATGAAAGAGTGTTGTATTTATAGTGAGGAGAGAGATCTAGGTTTTCATTTCGAAACCCTAGAGAGCCGCCCAAGTCTCGTGTGAATGTAGGACAAGAAAACAATCTATTCTTTCTTTATCCATAGAAATAATATTTTGGCAAATAATAGGATAAATTTAAATATGTATACAGAGATGAAATATCTTCAACAACCTTATATTAGATTTACCCTAATCTTATATTTGCATAGAGCATTTCAAACAAAGAGATAACGGCTCATAAGCCCGTCACTCTTAGTCTTGAAACCCTAGTGAAGATATTGGTTGGTAGAAGACTAAATAAGGGTATAGATATAGGCAATTAGAAAAACTTAGATAGCATATCAAGTAACAACTCATAACTGTTTCATAAATATCTATCTAATCTATTAGGAAATCATATACCAGTTAATCTAATCAAGCCTAAATCTCGTCTTACTATAAAAATGTTTTTCTTAGAAATAAGCTGAGTTTTATTCTGTGAAAAACTGATTTAAAAACAATCTAAAACAATGAAAGTCGTGTATCAAATACTACAGCTTAAGGTTATGGCTGAATCACCTATAACCTTAAGTCTAGTTAGTAGAGTTAGTTGTCGCTAAAACAGCTATAACCTTACTTGCCAGAATTACTTCTTAAAACAACGTTAAAGAACAAGAACCCATGTGTTGCGGGGAACCGTAGCGCCAACATTTTCTACATGTGTGAACGGTGGAACGACTGGCCGGGTTATTAAGGATCTTAGTGGCTCTATGCTCTCTGAGCGTTTAGCGTGTTTTGAGCATCCCTCCCGAGGGCTCTTCGATTGAGGCATTTCCTTGAGGCTTCATTGATTTTTACAGGGCTTTTATGTAAAGTTCCCCACATACGGCGCCAAATTGTTTCGGGTGAAAACAATCAAGTACGATATCCTTTCGGATGGTGGCCTGGTGGTGATGATGAGCCTCAGCTGCCTTGGATGGTACATGTGCAAGCAACACACAGGACCTCGAGGGGTCTTCTGAGGAGGCCCTCTCCGATGCCTAAGTCAGTACGATATCCTTGGAAGGCTTATCGGGCCCCGACGTAAGGCTCAGGTCCCGATGTTCTCTTAGAAATGCTTTTAATTTATTTCTTGAGAGTGAGAGAGAGTTGTGATGTGATGTCTTACAAGGATCTTACTTTACTCTATGCAATTACCTTGTGTTTTTTATCTTTCTTTGAGAAGATATCTGAGGTGGATATTTATAGGGGATATCTTGTGACTTCGACGGGCTTTTGAACCTGTAGGACTCGATGAAGGAGGATTGGGTCGGGCTGACTCGACATGCCCCATCACATGTCAAAGGTAAAAATATGGGAAAAAACAAAACACGCATCTGATGTATTATATCATGCACCTTTTAGTGTTAGAATATAAATCTATATGTAAGTGTCCCGCATTGTTGGAGAAAGAGAGATTGTATCACTATCCGTCTTAAGCTTAAGTCGAGTCAAGTATCATATCACTTGTATACTATACTCCACAAGTGATATATGTACTCTTGTCTCAAGGGAAACTTACGGATATACTATAAGCAAACTTGTGCAAAATAATACGGAGTATACTTGTATAAAAGATGGTTTCCTAACTTTTCTTATACCTTATTGACAATCATATTTACAAACAATAATACAAGTAATAAACAAGTTTATGCTAAAGCTAGTCCACACAAATAAAGACGCAGATGCTTAATTTCGAAGTCGTAAAGGAAACACTTGATTAATCACATTCATTCCTGTAAGTGAATGTAGACGCTGAAAATTGAAATGAGACACTTGAAATATACTACTCCCTCCTATTCTCAATAACCTTCCCCATTTCCTTTTTCGTTTATTCACAATACCTTTCCTATTTTCTTTTTTGGTAAAGTTTTATACTTATTTTAATCACCTTACCCCACAACAATATCCCACAATACAATACTTTATGCTTATTTTAATCACCTTACCCCACAAAAACACCCACAATACCTTCCCTCTCTCCAATCACCTCACCCCACAACAATACTTTATACTTATATTAATCAAATTTTTAATTTTCGTGCCAAAGAGGAAAGGGGAATGTTATTCGGAATAGGAGGGAGTATATAAGATGGGTGCCCTTCATATGAAACTAGGTACCAAATTTAAAGAGTCAATTTGAACAATGACCATTTTAAAAAAAAGATTACAATAATTACGTAAAATTGTAAAATAGTAAAACCTATAGATTAATGAAAGACCATTTCTCATAAATATTTATTTATATTCATTTTATATAAGGATGATCGATTGATCTATACAAGGCTTTCACGTAAACTTAATTATATATTATATTTATAAAAAAGATAAGAGTGGGTGAGTTTATGAGATATGAGAAAGTATTAATGTGATTATCAATCATGACTGTTTACAGAGGAAACGTGGGAAGGGGGCAACAAAAGGATCATGTTTTACTTTTATCATAATTAGTTAAAGAGTGTCTTACAATTAAATTCATTTCTTCATTATTAGCTTCAGAATGTATTACAATTGACACTTTTCTGCAATGTATTCTTTTCTTGTACAATGATGATGATGGTGATATAACGAACATAAAGAAAAAAACCAATCGCAAATGTTTGTTTCAGACAACTATTTTCATCTCAAACAATAAGACGGAGTTTTGCTATAATTTTATGGTTAAATGTAACCATAATGGTTCAGCTAGTATTATATCTTACTGGTAACTTTTTTTTTTTTTTTTTCCAAAAGTGGTCAAATTCAACTGTACAAAGATCTCAAAATCACTTCTTATTTTTCAGACATAAATAGCTCGTTCTAATTTTCTAAGGGAGACCAGCTCAAAGCCAAGTGATCGCTCTCCAGTTATTAAAATTTGATTTCCCAAATTTACTACTCATATAATCAATTTGAATGTTAGTTATGCTTGGTAAATGTATTACTCGATACATTCAACTCCGAACACAACATTTACTTTTGCACATTTATCAATGCAAAATTTGCATTGTAAATATCTTTCTTTTTCTATTATGAAAAATATAAAATTTTCATATTCTAATTGTGCTCTTTTAGGTGAATCAAACAAGAAGCCACATGACTATATTTTGCCTTATACATTGCAAGGAATTGTAATTATTCTCTTTGTAATAACACCCCCAACTACCCGGCCAAGTCAATTAGGAGAGTCATCACCTCTTTATCCTAAGGTAGTGCATCAAAACTCCAATAAAGAAACATTTATTAAAGTCCAACATATAATGATTAATAAAAAATGGATTACACAATTTGAATTCTAAGTTATACAAGACTCAACTACATTATGATATTAAGACCACCACTCTACCAACTCCGATCGTGATTACTCTTCTCGGGCCCACGTAACAATAAAACCAATATGCAACTACCACCTCCCCAATATGACGAAAATCATCATATATAGATCATCACAGTTTGAAAACATAAAAGGGATTGTCTCAGTAATACAAATGATCAGAAGACCACATATGTAACATTATAGCTAAACATACAGACATCACATTACAAATACCATAGTCGACGCCTTATTCTTCACAACCCGGTGACGGTATCGCAACACCGCCATTAACCGCTGGACCGCAGCCCGCATGTGCTTAGATCGCAATTCAAAATACGACAGCCAGGTCTCATCGCAACACGAACCCATTAACCTAGATCATTAATATGGATATTCTCCTTGAAATAGGACCCTCAAGGAGCGACCCTAGGCGTGAGGCCGGTCTCTCTTAACCTCCTCACTATCTGTAACACCCCTATTTAAGCATGAGGCTTTAGTAAGACATTCCCGATTAAACAAGGCTGTTACCATCTCATGCTGATCAGTTTCCTGAGGCAATGTATATCAAAAGAAACAAATCAAGTACTTTAATAGAAGTTTAACGGCAATTACACTGTCTGAAAGCCCATTATAAAAAAAAACTAAACCAAATCTGAAAGCTAAAATTAAATAAACTGTTTGTCTAAATGAAAACTAAGTGAACTCTGACTAGAATCCATGGCTGAATTCTCGACTTCCCTCCCAGCTCAGCACATAGCAACAGTAACACCCAGTCCAAACTGCTAACCAATCTAAACTTGTTTATTATCTTCTCCCCATTTAGGCGAAAATCATTGAATGGATCAACATAGACCGCCACAGAAATATGTGATATTTACACAAGACAACACACGGTCAACAATATGACAATAATGGGTAATAAAGAGTACACTTCGTAAATAATTGCAAGTACGTTAAATACATAAACACAATTCATCGCATCAAATACCAATTCTCGGCTCGCAACCTTATTTGCAACCGAGACCATTGTCACGGCCCCCATCTCACGCGTGCACTCGGCACTGTCAATCCATGTTGATATCCATTTTCCATTTAGCACATTCGCAGGACCACGACGCTTCAACTCCCCGTGCCTGGCCTATCAGTTCTTCAGGTCCACAACCGCAGGTGTGCCTGACCTACTTGTAGACACCTCGTTCTGCACCCCCCGCAAACCACCCAGTGATGATTGGGCCACATGTTTAATTTCTGGTACGAGTTTATGACATTTAGTAAAACCGTCGTCAAGTGGTAGCTCAAATACTTGCGTCCACCCCTTGGTCGTCATCTACCTGCCGATACGGTCGTTTTGACAGTAATAAGAGTCAATTCAGAGTCCTGGAGTCAAAATGTGCATTTCATTTTAAGAGAATAAATCAAGCCGACCTTTAGGCCCAATTTACAACATGATAAAGGATTTTTTGGGCCTGGGCTATTTGTGGGAAAGTTCTAGATCTTTATTTTAGCTTTTCAACGCCAATGATATCACCTAAATCAGAGTCTTTTAGAGAAAGTAATGCCTAAGATACGAGCAGGTTGTCAACGCGTTTTCTTATTGCGCAGGAAACTACTCTAGAGAGAACGCAGCAAAGGCTGTGCCCCTTCCTCAGAACGCAGCAGTGGCTGCGCCTTTTTTTGAGTTTGTTTCTAGCAGTTTCCAGCCTTCCAAAACCCTAGCTGGTGATTAGTATAAATAGAGGCTTTCATACCTCGTACTCTTCACGCGAGTGTCTGCCCCTTCTCTTCTCCCTCTTTGCATTCTAGACCTACGCTCTTGCGCTTTGACATAACGTGCATAATCTTTTTGACCACGTTAGCTCAAATCCTTTCGAGTACATTCACGATTTTGCATTTGACCGACCAATTTGACCAACTACACACCGACCTAATTAATAATTCATTAATCTTTCTTTGCTAAGCAAAGGCATCATCATTCTAACATAAATTTGAGATACCACTAAAAGACGCTTATAGTTTAATTCTCATGCCATTAACATGTTAGTCTGAGGGTGTAAATCCCAATTTTCATAAATTTGTATTTTAATATTGTATTTTGTTGTTTACGTCGTAAAGATGCCAAATTAATCATTTTTTATCATCAAAAACTATTAAAAATTAATCTTTTTACGAAACTTGTAGTGAAACCCACTGGAGAGAAGACGCACCAGGGGATGCGTCTCCTGGAAGAAACGCAGCTCTGGCTGTGCCTCTTCCAGAGGCTGCCTGGCCCGTGGTTCACTTCTTCTTCTTCCTCGGTTTGATTCTGGACTCGTATTTTCAGTAATTCGTCTATTTTTCTTATTCTTTTCTTATTTTTTACCATTAAATTTAATTCATTCAAATTCCCTCGACTTAAATCGTCAATAACCCAATATTGTACGGTTTTCGTCAATTCATCGACTCCGGGTTCAAAAAATTCGATTTCCAATATCGAATTCCTTTCAATCCATTATCGTACAGCTTCTGTAAATGATATTTCAACCTTAATTCATTAATTTAATTAATCCCTTGCCGATGTTAATTCATTATTTTGTATAATTTGAATAATTTCATCTTTTTATTTCGTTTCATATCGTTTATAATTCATATTCACAATCATTGTAAATGGAAGACATATTTGATTATGAGACTATACTTGATAAGGTTCGAGACTTTTTACGCAACAGGCCTACCGCCCCCCGGTCCGGGTCTCGGCAAATTTCTGAGTTGACAGGCGGAACCGATCCGGAGGACTACTTAGATAGTGAAAGAAACATTGAACGTATGTTTGAGTTCAAAAACCTGTATGACGAAAAAAGCTGCAAATATGCGATCCTTCGGTTGACTCGATGTACAACATTATGGTTCAAAAATCTCAAATCTCAAAGGGCACGCTCTGGAAAAGGTAAAATTTCTTCTTAGGACACATTGAAGCGCAAATTGAGAAAGAGATATATACCCCCGACCCACAAACGCTACATATACCGTAAAATTGCCGAATTAATGCAAGGGAAGTTGAGCATTGGAGATTATATTGATGAATTTGAAAGATTGGCTCTGATGGGGTAATTGGAAGAGAGCGAAGAATTGAGAATGGCCCGATTTATTCGGGGATTGAATCGCTCCATTGTTAATATAGTTGAACTGCATCCATATTCAGACTTCGACACACTTTGTAGTCTTTGTTTGAAAGTAGAAGCACAAGGGAGAAGTAAAGTGGGTGCAAATGAACCAAGCAAGGCGAGTGGTTGGTCTAAACCCGAGGCTGATAGGGCTACTGGTTTAGGTATGTCAGCGGGTACGGTTGCCAAGACCGTCGGTCCTACTGCCATAATTAACACTTCTTCTGCCCAGTCCATTTTGGTACCCAAGGAGCAAAGTCTATCCCAAGTATGCTTTTTTAAATGCCAAGGGTTCGGTCATTATCAGAATGCATGTCCGAATAAACGAGTCATCATTCTTATGGAGGCGTTGTCGATTCGTGAAGAGTTGAGTAAGGAAGAAGATGAAACCGTAGGTGGTATGTTCACACTCAATTAACCCAAACCCAAAGAGGAATTTGCAGAGGAGTATAGCGCACCCGTATATGATACCGTGCTGGTGCTTTGTTCTTTACAGGCTGTCTACGAACCTACCATTAGCGAACAACGGGATCAAATTTTCCACACCAAATGTCAAGTAAAGGATAAATGGTGTAGTTTAATTATAGATGGTGGGAGTTGTACAAACGTTGCATCGAGCGAGTTGGTTTCGAAACTAGCTTTGGAAACTATGGCTCACCTGAAGCCCTATGCCTTACATTGGCTCGATGATGGTAGTAAGGCCAGGGTTACGAAACAGGCTCGAGTTGGGTTAACAATGGGGTCATATAAAGATGAGGTATTGTGCGACATAATCCCCATGGATGCTTGTCACGTTCTCCTAGGACGACCATGGCAATTTGATCGCGACGTAGTGCATTATGTACGGAGTAATGATTTTGAATTGCGGGATCAAAGAAAGAAAATTATATTAAAACCCATGTCTCCCAGTGAAGTGCGGTCAATGAGCATGAAAAAAAATCAAATCTGTCAATTTTCGCTAGTGAACGTGAGGTGGATGAGGCATTGGATCGAGGTGATTATGTTTATTTATTAATGCGGATGATGGCAGGTAAGGAGAGCCCTCAATGCAGGGGCGGACTACTTTGAACGAGTTACTAACTGAGTTCAATGACATATTCCTTGATGATTTGCCGGCTGGGTTACCTCCAATCCGAGGCATAGAACATCAAATCGACCTTATTCCATGTATGTCATTATCTAATAAGGCGGCCTATAGAAGTAATCCCGAAGAAACAAAAGAGCTTCATTCCCAAGAAAGACGGAACTTGGAGAATGTGTATAGATAGCCTGTCAGTGAATAATATTTCAATTTAATACCGTTTTCCAATTCCGTGGCTATATGACATGTTAGACGATATACATGGGTCAAGGATATTTTCAAAAATCGATCTGAGGAGAGGGTATCATCAAATCCGTATGAGGGAAGGTGACGAGTGGAAGACGGCCTTCAAAACTAAGCACGGATTATACGAGTTGACCGTTATGCCATTAGGTCTCACTAATGCGCCGAGTACGTTTATGAGATTAATGAATGAGATACTCAAGCCTTTTTTGGGTAAGTTCGTCGTGGTTTATTTGGACGATATTTTATTTTATAGTAAGACCGAGGAGGAGCATTTTGATCATCTCCGGCGCGTATTTGAGACGCTAAGAACTCATCAATTATATGGGAAAATTGAGAAATGCACGTTTTTGGTTGATGAGGTAATATTCCTAGGCTACGTGGTATCTAATGACGGAACTTCGGTTGATCAAAGTAAAATTGAAGCCATTCGTTCTTGGCCGGTTCCTAAGACGGTCACTGAGGTGTGTTCTTTTCGTAGTCTTGCTTATTTTTATAGAAGGTTCATACGAGATTTTAGTAGTCCTATTACCGAATGTATGAAGAAGGGAATATTTGCTTGGATCGAGGCAGGCCAAGGGGCTTTCGAGTCAATTAAAAATAAGTTATGTGAGGCACCGATGTTGGCTTTGCCAAGCTTTTCACAACCCTTCGAGGTCGAGTGCGATGCTAGTGGCGTTGGTATTGGGGCGGTCTTGATGCAAGGGAAGAGACCGATAGCTTATTTCTCTGAAAAATTGGGTGGTGCTTGATTAAATTATTCTACCTACGATAAGGAGTTTTATGCTATTTTCGAGCACTCGAGCATTGGAGTCATTATATTAGGCCGAGTTATTTTATTTTGCATTCCGATCATGAGTCCTTAAAGTATATTAACGGTCAGCAGAAGTTGAATATCCATCATGCCAAATGGGTTCAATTCCTACAATCTTTTCACTTCTCTTCCAAATATAAGGACGGTAAAAGCAATATTGTTGCCGATGCACTATCGCGTCGTTATTCTCTAATTTCGGTGTTGGAAACCAGGTTACTTGGGTTCGAATATTTAAAAAATTGTTATGAGGGTGACGATGATTTTGGGGAGATCTACCATGAGTGCGAGTATGGGGTAGTTAAAGACTACATCCGTCAAGATGGGTTCCTTTTTAAAGGTAATCAATTATGTGTTCCCGGTTCCCCGACATTCCATTCGTGAATTACTTGTTCGGGAGGCTCATGGAAGAGAATTGGCAGGTTATTTTGGTATACATGTAACACCCCACCCTACTGAGGAGCCTTCTGCAAGACCTTCCCCGTCAGGATGTGGCACTACCATCTCGGTTTCCCGAGGAAGTAAGCATCATCAAAACCATAATGAAACATTAATAGAGTAACTACAAACGTTACAACGGAAATCAAAGAATTACAACTCATCACTATACTATCACAACTAAGCTAAGTGAGACTCCACGATCCAACTCGAATC
>JAOWBH010175368.1:0-10364 GCA_028566215.1 Silene coronaria
CTACGACAAAGTCAGCAATTCTAATTAGATATTCCCTAGGGCAACTCAGGAAGTACAATAAAATGAAACCGCCACAACAAATTTATTGAAAACAAAGATGAATCAAAGAAACCAAATCCCACAAATCAGTAGAAACAACGGCAATACAATTGTTCAGTGAACACAAAAACCCTAAAAATGAAAAGAAATTAAAAAAAAAAAAAAAACTAATCAAGTTGATTAACAACCTTAATCCCCATAGACTTGGCAGTACCAACAATAGACTTACAAATACTTTCAATCGGCAAATGTCCGCAACCAGGATCCTCCTTCTTAACCTTAGCAATCTCATAAACATGCTTGACAGACACGGTAGACGCAACAACATGACCAGCACGGCCGCTAGCAGTATCGACACCGGCGGCTTTCTTGAGATACCAAGGCACGGAAGGAGACTTGACGGTGAATTCGAAAGTGCTATCCTTGTAAGCGGTAAGTTTGACGGACATAGGAGTATCGGGTTTGAATTTCTGGGTGCGGGCATTGAAGTCTTTGCAGAAAGCCATGGTGTTTAATCTGGCTTGACCTAGTGCTGGTCCCACCGGTGGGGTTGGCTTTGCTGCACCGGCGGGGACTATTAGTTTGATTGTTGTCGCCACTGATTTGCGGAGGGCATCTTTTCCCGCTTTTGCTGCCATTCTTGTGAGGGTTTAGCGGTTGTGTGATGCGAGAATGCGAAATGAGGGAGGGAGGGAGGGAAGGAGATTTTCGGGTCCTATATGCCTATATCATTGAGTTTGGTTTTGTTTTGTTTTGTTTCGCTTCCTTTCGGCTGGGGTACCTAATTAATCTGGGATACGGCCCATACGAGGTACTCCGTATACGTTACTCCAATCCGTTTGGCTTGTGGCTGTCACAAGCTCTCACAACTCCCCTCTTACTTATCCTTTCACTTGCCCTCCTACTTGTTCTTTGTGACTTGTGAAAAGTCATAATCTTGTGACGAAATAGTGGTAGATGTAGTCACTTAGCTCTGATACTTTTGGACTTAATTTTAATTCAATTCAATTTCATCTTAAATTCAGTTTAGTCATGTCTTATCGCTTCACAAATTAACTCTTACTTAAGTTCAATGTTATTTAAATTCATTCAGTTCTGTTCAACTCCATTAAATTTAGCTCAATTCGGCAGAAAAGAACTAGGCCATGGTAGAGCTTAGCTTCGCTCAACCAAAACAAAAATCAAGTTAGGTTTTGATCAATTTCAAGTCGGGTTGTGTTGATTCACTTCTAATTTGTTTGAATTGAATAATACTCCTATATGATTGCGAGACGGCGAATAGTGAAGGTGTATTCCTACTTAATTTTCAAGTTCCAACTTAGTAGCTTAGCTTGAGATTAGGCAGAAATTGATTTATGTTCATTAGTATAGGATTATTTTGAATTCAGATATGATGATATTTATATTGCATTAGTTTTAACGGTTGTTTTGCATTTGGTTAATTAATTTAAATTTAGCAAATTTTAAAAATCAAGATTAATTAACTGACATTGTATTCAAATATTTCAAATGTATATCTAGCAAAGATACTTGTCAATATCAAGTCAAGGGTAGACGTGTCCATGTGTCGGTCAGCCTAACCTTGACGTGGCCTATAGCTGGTCCCTTTGAACAATGTATTATTTCTAGTTTTTCGACAGCCAGTGAGTTGGGTCCGGTTAGGAAAATTGAACCTAAAATATTCTCATGAGTGGCTGAGTCATTGGGACTGGCGACCCGATGAATAGGTTAGGCCAAGCCACCTCTAGTCATGAACATTTAGGCGATTTAGTCATTTACATTAAGACTATAAAAACTACGGTTCATAGACCATACTGCCCAAAGAACTAAACGCTTTAGTCATGTACTGAAAAGCAAGCTTTTTGTAAGTTATTCTATTTGGCGATGTAAATAAAAAAAATATATTTGACAAACCCAACAATAATATTACAAAACCGTAATGTCTCCATCTACTCCGAGCCAAACACTAAGGGTGGTTATAACGCCACTTACAAATACACTGTGCCACTCGTTTTTATATATACTTAAATAAATCGTTTAATTAACACCTCTCATAAAACTAATGGCACAAGCGTTTTACACTTTATCTGCGGACTTGTAGTCTTCACTAATCAGGAAGTTTATGACATGGTTCCAACATTATCACTCAGGTAATCCAAAAAATTATGCTCCATTGATGCTTGCTATGATACAATTATACATGCTCGAAATAATTACTCGCTTGAAATATAGTCAAGAAAGAATCCACAAGAATACAGTAGACCATAGAGTAAGTGCAAGAGCTGCAAAAGCATATGTCCACAGAAATATAACCGAGCATTCTTCTTGTCCAACGTCAAATAACTGTGTCATTGTTCCTGCATTCATAAATACAATAACATATACGGTTATAGTGACCAAGAGTAGGCAGCAATGGCTGATTTTGAGATTCAGACTAGAACCGAGATTTAACATCACGACGTCACTTTAGTAATGCATTTTAAATTATACTATCAAATTACAGAGCCCTCTAAAATGACTTGCATCTACTGGAAATGGAAATGAAACAGCCAAGTTGTGTACTAACCAATATTCATGGCTGGAGGCAGACTGAACTGAAGCATGAGCACAAAGTGATATAAAGGGTCTGAAGGGAGAAAGCCGAGGTTATCAGCAGCTTTCACAACCCCAACCCCAATTACCGGAAGTAGAATGTACTTCACAAATATTATTCCAAGAATCACTGGTGTCTTTACTTTGGCTGATTTTAAACCTGTCTCATTTCAGAAATCAATCATCAGAATTCCTTCTCTCTTAATCTGCTGTGAGCAGATACCAAAACAAAGCCGTTATTATAACAATTGTGTACCTTGAGTTAGATTTCCACCAAGTATAAGAGTGATACATGGTATAGTTCCATCCCTACAGATATGTAAACATATGCAGCAAAGCAAAGTTCAGAAGTCGCATATGTAGATAAAATTTATTTTATATAAAAGTTGGTGATTAGTAATGAGTCTTATATGAGACGGCCTTACAGGTGAAATCAATTGGGCAATTGGTATATCCCAAATGTAAGACTGCCGCATACAAGTCGTGGACATATAGAAACTTACCCAAGTAATTTGATGCAGTCTTGAATAACGCGAAAGGGTGCGCTTTCACCAATAATGAGGTGTTTCAACCAAGTAATTCCACCAAACAGGAGTCCAAAAACCTTGACATAAATGAACAATCAAGTTGAGAGGTCAACATAAACATCAAACATGTACCTTTGCAACATCTCTTTAGAGATACTTGCATTAGGCAAGTTACATCCGTTTATCATGTTTTCCTGGTTAGCTCCTTTGAGTGTTACTTGAGTCTAGAATATTCAAATAAAATAGGACATTAAATTTGTATACAAAAAGAAAAGGATCAGAGAAACTCACAGCAGCGACAGTAGGAGGTGCCATTAACTCCTCGAGAATCTGACGGAAGACATTGACTACCTTTCGCCAGATGGGCTCATCTTTTCTAGGAGATGACTACAGTTTTGCAACAAAAGAAAAAGCTAAGAGATCCAATCCAATGTTATGAACTTTGCACATATCTAAAAGTGTTAATTTGAGATATACAACATGAGCTCAGTGCGTTATCAGACTTACTGGCTGGATTAGTGCAGCATACTGTCGATTATGTCCATTAAGAAGATGAGAGTTTTCATTGGCTTCTAAGTCCTTGTTGGGCTGTTTTATAGCCTCCTCTTCAGCTGCTATTAGCGCCTTAAATTTTATAGAGGAACTCTTCACCAAATGGTATGTGTATGTCCATATGAAAAACCCACCAAGCTGAAAATCAACTATTTCATTAATTAAGATTCCGATTTCTTCACTTCTAATAACCATAGATGACGTATTGACATAGATTGCCTTAAAGTCTTAAAAGAAGCTTGAACAGAAACTGTCTTACACAAATTTCTCCTAGCTGGAAATTTTAAAGAACTGCAGCTAGTTTAACGAGTACTACAAGACAATATAAAGAAATGCAGCTAGTTTAACGAGAACTCTGTAATAATGCTTTATTCAATTACAGACAGAGAAAAGATAGGCCTATATTCATGATATTCAATATAGGCTCTCGGCCTGATCTCGGTCATGTACAGACTATCACTAATCTTCAAAATCTTCATAACACGGCCGTGATTCAGAGCATAATTATATATATACAAAATGATTAAAAGGAACAAAAGATGAGGAATTTAGTTCAATACCGCCATGGAAAAGGAGGCATAAGAGAGGCCAATAGAAGCACAAGCGTCATGATCACTACCAAATGGGCTGCCATCCTCACGGCAGATTGCAGGGACTATGATTAGAACAAGGTTTCCCAAATTTGCTGGTAATTCACACAATTGATGATTAAATTACATAATCTAATGGATATATTCAATGTTAAGTGCTAATTAATTTGGTAAGTTAAGTCCAAAGTAAAATGTAATCCTTCCGTAAAGGTCGGTAGTTGTAATTGTTTAAAGTTTATGACGAAAACTATTGACCGAGACGGAGGAGTATAGTTCAGCAATTTGGGTAGATTACCTGATGAGCAGGATGCAATAATTAAACCTTCTAGGTGCAACCCAGGTTTTAGCAGTTTTACTAAGATCCATCCAAGGATTCCTCCAAATAAAAAGGTTAGCCCCACATTTATGGGCATAAACCACCTGCAAATTCAAATGAGTTCTAAGAAATATGTTTTTGAATTCTCTGCCCTATATTCGTGTCTCATTCCCTCTTCAGTTGACACATAAACATTAACAATTATATTGAAAATAATCGTGTAAATATGATAAGATAAAGGCGATGGGATATAAGATGGACGAAAATGAATAGAGGATCCGATCTCGGTTATCTTTCGAGCAACTAAAAACGTTACTAGGATGTGCATAATATAACCTAATACGGAGTAATTTAAGTCGATGTTCAGGGATTTAATATCAGCGATATTTAAACAATATAATAGTGTCTACGAGTAATAGAGAAGAGATAGACTCTTAGCACCAAGAGTTAGCCTTAAAGCCTTAAAGGGCAAGGGTCTCCATTCATTCATCTCTCTATTTCCTTCCATTCTCCCTCAAAGGTCTAGATTGTAGATGATCTAACGGTCAATTGAAAGATGTATTTGACAATAAATAATACGAGTAATTAAATATTGTTAGATTAGGGGAGCGGAGAGGAAGTGGAGAAGGAAAAAAGAGGATAATACTAGCATCATAAAGAGCATTTGTAAGTATTACGAGTAGATATTATGCCAGATATCCTAGAAAGAGCACATATATTAGCAACCCGTACCACCAAATGTGTCCTATATATCGATCAAGCAGCTACTGATAATGAAATGCTTAATAGAAACAAAAACATTGTTTTGTGTTTAGGTCACCCATAAATAAACAAGAAGGAAATTAAAACATGAGTTTTACAAGGTAAAGAAAAATGAAGATAGCTAACCATGAAATAATGTCTTGCAAGGTGACGGTCTTGGCCAAACTTGCAAACATGAGGGATGGTGTGAATATCACGAACACTATCTGCATCCATTTTTAAGTGCTTCCTTATTTTCACAACTAAAATTCCTTTTACTAAATTCACAACCAAAACCTTACAACTTACAATAGTTCATTATTCATGGCTTATAAATCTACAACAATCATCGCTCGCGAATCCGCCTACTATATATGGATTAATTTGGTTTGGTTTAACATGAGCAGTTGTGCACATGTTTCATAATATACGTTCAAATCATTGTACGAGCTTCTTTCATCTAAGATATCTTACAATCTCGCTCACTAAAAAGATTGCTTATTCATCACGAAACTACATATCTCATGAATTCAATGAATGCATGATACACAATATCACACGGAAGAAATTGCATGCCATGAATATTTAAGAACAAACAACGTGTACTACTCTTTCATTAATTTAATTAGAATTTTGGATATTTGGTGATCAAGGCAGCCTTAACAAATAACTATTCCAAATGCAATGTCAATGATACCTTCTCTTCAACTTTATCCAATTACAGGATAAATGATTAAACATCGTATATTTTACCTACTTACTGTATTTGATTTGAAAATACACCGTATTAAAGTATATATAAGCTCATTTTTTAAATTTAACCCGAAAAGAAATGTATGAAGAACCAAGTAAAATTCTTGGTTAATCGGACATCGTTTGATCATCAAAGACGGAAAAAACGAAAAAGAATAGTCCTAACCTTATTCAAAGTCTTTCGAGCATCCGCAGTAAGGAGATTAGAATAACCAGAAGCCAAAAAAGCACCCAATCCACTAATAATCAAAACTTGTAGAATTGGCATTGATGCCACTTCAAATAGTGACCAGAAGCCCATCTTTCTTTCCGATTATTTCTTTCTTCAAACTTGTCTATTTTTCTATTACGGTTTAGTGCACCTCCAAGATGTACAAAAACGACTAGAGAATCTTGAAATAACAATTGCGATAGTCCAATGTAGTTGATAAGCTTCGAGATCGGTCCGGTCGGCTGTAGCTCAATTGCTGTCACGTTAAACATCCAAAGAATACCGTTTTAGATGGAGAAAGCCGAGTTGTGACAAAAGCATGGAAATTTTAGTTTCAATTTTTTTATTACTCTCTCTAACCCCGTCAATTGTTATCTATTTCCGTTGGAGTGTATTACTCAATTGTTATCTATTTCTATTTTTTTGTAAGTTTTTACACAAGTAGCGACATGTAAGAGAACTCTTTATTAGTCATTATTTTTATCTACATTTTATCATTTCCTTGATCTTTGTGCCAAAACGAATAGATAACAATTAAGCGGGACGGTGAGAATATTATATATACGGGTGGAATTCTATCCACTTGCCCTCTTCAAGTCTTATGTTGTCATAATCTTCGTCTTACCAAATAAAAGTAACTTCACTTTTGTTTTACAATATGTCAATATCGTACCCAAATCGGTTTTGTTTATAGATGCTACATTACTACCCAATAACTAAGAAAAATTATTGAAAATAATTGAACGATTATATTTAAGTGTAATAATAAAATATCGAAAATTAAAAAATACTCCGTAAGCTAGCACTTATAGTTGCGTCAAGTGTTAATTTAGCCCTTAAATTAGATTTTGTTAAAACCTATAATAAACCCGTCTTAAATAACATGGAGTTGATAATAACTCGCACCTTTAGGGTAAGACCTGCACGACCCATGACCTGACAAATATAATGAAAATCGTGCATGCCAATTTTCTACTGCAAAGAGAAGTTTATGGAGAAGGTAAATCGACAAAATTTAAAGGAATTTTTTTTTTTTTTTTTGGGTTGTAGTTGAGACAATCGTAGGTAGTACATCCACATTTTTTGTTTTGTCAATCATGAAATTGGACCCCAATCTCTAGCAGCAGCTAATTTTGTCCCACAAACATGTGCTCTTTTCATGATTAATAATTTAATTTCTCACCCAATCATGGAATATGGAGTGGACTTTGTACACTATGTATATTAGTATATTTATATTCACTTGCTCGTGATTTCACATCTCATATTCACATGCATATGCACTTTCCGTTTACCTCGTATTTCTGCATGCATTTTAATTACTGCCTTTACCCAATCATATTTCATCATTATTCACCATCTATTCATTACTTCTTAATTCTTTTTTTTTTTTTCATTCAATTAGCCTAATTTGCTATTTTATGTAAGAAAAAAAAAGTGGAATTAGCTAAGTAAAGGGTGGGAGTATGTTTAATACATAGCTTAATAAGCGCTTTCAAATTCATCCTAACACTAATATTTTGATGTTGGAGCGCGAGCATCCCTGCTAGCCCCCTAAATCTACCACTATTTGTTCCAATAAACTAATTAATGAATTTTGTTGTTGTTTTTGTATTTAGGGTTACATTATAGGCGGTCATCAAACGTCTAAAATAAGAGCCGTTTATGATTCTTCTTCCATAACTTATACCACCCCAATGAATAATGATGACAAATAAAAAGGTGCAATTGTTGAATGCAAATTCTAAACGCAAATACTTTAGCTAACAAGTAAGGTCATAATCTGAGTTTGATACTCGTTGGTCGATAAATGCACTTGTTACTCCTATAATTACAAATTAAAACTCGTGATTTCATATCGTCAACAATTATTTGCTGATGAAATATGTAATTCTATTCCGTATAAGACATGGAATTCCAATTCCTCCATAACTAGAACAAAGTATTTTCGTACAGAAGGGAGCCTAGCTAGTGCAAAAGGTAGGACTTACCACACCCTAAATTTCCAAAAAGTCGTAAAGATTATTGATTTTTGCTAGTCAAATTCTTTTAAATATGAAACATTAACATAACTATAAAACACCATGATAAAAATTTACTACCCAAAAATTTTATTTCTAGGTTCGACTCTGCTTCCGTGACATGAGCTTTATTGTACTATATTACGAAGGAACATATATATGTTTCATATCCAAATAATCAGAATCTAGATTATAAGATTAATGACATTCTATGATACATAAGCAATTAAGCATAGAAAAATTTCTCATAACACAGAAAAAGAAAGAAAAATAAAGAAAGAAAGAGAAATAAAATGATCAATATAACAAACCTGCTGTGATAAACTTGTATTGGGAAAAAAGTTGGAGCTTGAATTAGACCTTGGCTTGGAAAAAGAAGAGAGATAAAACAAGGATGAAGAAGAACAATCAAACAATATAGGTTCTATTTATGAATAATTATTGATTGGCTCTTGTAATTGTAAATTATGAACGCTAAATTTTCCTTACGAACGAAGAGGATAGAGGCATTAGCTAGTAATAATAATCTCTATATATATCTGTATATAAGTAGAAGAAAATAATCAGCTGTCACTCTGTCAGCATGATCTATCAGGGGGAGGAATTTTAATTATTGTATAAGAATAGTGTATTACAACTTCTAATACTGTTAGGGTTAGTACAAATATATATACTCATAAATTTTTATTTAAAACGGGAATATCTTTCTTAACCTAGTTAGAATGAATTAAAAACAGAATGCTTATGTACGTAAAAACAAATAATAATTGTCTTATATAAGCACAAATGGTGTGATATTTGATTTATTTATTTTAATGGTAAGACGGATACATTTATTTTAATAAAGATAAATTGAGAGACGGTATAATTAATAAGGTGATGAAATTTTGAATATTATTAATCTTATTTAACTAGTAAACTCCAAATTAATTGGAAGTTAAAAGTAAAGTAATCACAAGATTTACAAGTGTTAAAAGTGTGAATTTAGTATAAGATGTCTAATTGATTTTTTGCACTTTGGTCTTAAATGATGGCCTTATGATCATAGTTGTTCCAAGTTGCGTTAAAAAGTTGGAATTCATCTACTCATGTACGTATTCACTGATCAAAGATTTGGTGTCCTATGTGGCATCATTAGCTATGAAATTGCTTCCCAAATTCCAAGTATGTTAACTTTTATTTAGGTAGATGGTTTATTTTAGTGACACTATCTTCCTACTTTAATGAGATCGAAAATAATTTACATCCCATGGCATAAGATTTAAAATAATCAAAAACATTTTTTATTTTTTGGTGACTTAAGATATTTTCGATTATTTGAAGACTTTATTTTCAATTTTCATGACTCGAGCTACATTATTATTCTCAATGTATTTTTGATTATATTTTATATGTTACATTTTAGATCAAAAAAAAAAAAAAAAAAAGTATTATCCAAATCTTATATTACAAAGTAAATTCAGATCAGTAGGCATCAAAGTGGAGTTAGGTCAAGTAGGAGATATCAAAGTGAAGTTTTTTCAAAATAGCAAGCAAAATGCTTGCTTAAAACTCGTTAATAAATTTGATAAATATGCCAAAGCATATGAAATTTGAAATGCAATGGATTTATGAGATGGTATGAATCAGTTAATATTATTGTCTGAGACAATTACATGTGTACAACAAATTATAATTAAAGTCATTAATGAAAAGTAGAATATAATAATTGAGTCGATTGTACTTGTGACCTTTTTTTTGGAAGAAAAGTGCATGATATTAAATAAAAGAAAGTTCAAATTACATCATGGCGGCGGGTCAGGAGAGAGCGGCTCAATGGCCGACATGAAGTCTGTTGAGTTAGGAACGATTAACACCTAAGAGAGGGAGGGGATGAATTAGGTGTACCTTTAAAAAATTTATTTGACTTGATTAATTGATAATGCAAGTAACACAACTTAAGAGTGGAAGCTTGAGAAACTTAATTAATTGTAAGTTCACAAGAGGTATCACAGGTTGATGTAACAGTAATGAAGACTGTTG
>JAOWBH010175379.1:0-10363 GCA_028566215.1 Silene coronaria
TGGGCTCATTCCTATAGGTGTGACCTAAAGGGATCAGTTGATCACCGCCGTCATACGACAATAACGTCTAACTCTAGACAGCTGACCGTTATCGATTTATGTTAATCAACTGATGTGGAGTATCAAACATACTGATTGTCCCAAACATATTCCTTAATGAGATTTATTACGTAAATGCACTATTGTGGAGGACACCTGCTCCAACAGCCGCAGCCTGCGATTTTCAGCCTTGCAGCGCGTTTTTGCGAGAGCCATATCTCCTTCGTTTCTTGATCAAATAAGGCGTGTGACCTACCATTGGAAAACTAAGATCATAAGCTTTCACCTCTAATTGGACTTGCGTCGATATAAGTTCTAGAACTCAAGTTATACACGTGACCCTTGTGAAACCGAGATTTCAACTCTTCTTTTCATTTGATTTTCTCAACTTTGCACTTGTTCCCTTACCTTGACTTTGCTTGACATGCCCAAAATTTCTATGCTATACTTTATTTGGATTTTGTTGGTTTTGGCTTGACTTGGATTGGGTTGACTTGAATTGACCCCGACTTTTAACTTTTACAAAATGAAAACCAACATAATTCGCCAATAATACATCACCCTACCAATACAACTACCAATACCTGGCATATTATTACAATTCTCAACAAAACCTGGTATTGAACACATTTATTGTACTAAAAATGACTTATTAACTTGACATTATTTGATACCATCAAATACCCCCACACTTAGACTTTTGCTCGTCCCGAGTTAAAACCCGAAACAAGCAATTGCATAAGTCCACAAGTAAGCGTGAGTGTACTTGACCACTCTTCCCTTTCACCATTCTTATTATATCTCGCTCAAAACCACCTATTAAAATGAAAAATCTAGACTCAAAATTTTGTGTCTCACTCTTCTCTCACCCCCCCTCCTTATATCTCCCTCATTACAAGACACACACACAACCGACTCCAACTCATCAACTCACAATCCACCCTTTTTATAGCACCAAGAAAGAGATGGTCACTCTCACCTTATCCCCAGTTGATCTCAAAGTGGCCTACACAACCTCATTATCAATCATCAAACCACCTTCTTATAACACCACTTTACGACTCCATCAATTTAAAATTTGCCTACTTGGTTTGATAAACTCCACAAAGACCCACAACCAAGTAACCAACATGAAACCACCAATTTGAAACATATTTTGTCATCAAAAAAAAAAATTAAATATATCCTAACCTCCTTCCAATGCCTCTTTATTACTCCCTTCTTATCCCTCCAAAGATCTTCTTCATAGGAAGTATTTTGCACTTCTTTTTTTGGTCTTTTTTTTCATATTTTTTTTTGAAAAATCCCTCATTTTTTCTAAGGTTTCTTTTTGGGTTTTCACCTTAGCTTTTTACCTTAAATCTCAATGGTGGCTCACAACTCGTTTCTTCATTTTACCCGAAAAGCCCTTTCACATTTTCATTTCGTCCTCGGTTACATTTCCCAATTTTGCCTAGGTGCCCACATTTGTGAGTTTTCACTTAGCCGGGTTTTTTAAAAAAAAAAAATTATGAATGCATCAAAACATGAAATAAAACGTACATATCTTACATCCAAACTCCTTCCCACACTTAGTTTCCACATTGTCCTCAATGTGGAGAAGAGTACTACAAATGCAAAGGAAAGGAAAGAAATGTGAAAGGAGTGCGGATTGCCTCCCGTAAAGCACTTTTGGTTTTTGTCATTTGCTCGACACCTTTTAATATCTTCTTCTTTTCAAGAGTCAAGAGCGAAAGAACTTAATGCCCTTAACAACTTGTCATATACATTAGCCCATATACAATAGCCATGACAATAGTAAATATCACTCATGTAGTAAGCATAAGTGAGAACCGGATATGCACAAGACACATATTTTAACTTTTCATGCCCAAGGAATGATTTCTTGTCATGATAAGGCTCTTTGAAAGACGAGGTGGCCGGACTTGGTGAAAACCAAGTAAGAATGATGGGACTTGTGAGCTTCTTTAGAGATAAGCATGGGTTGGTTTTTTACAGAAGCTAAGGGTGGTAACTCTAAGTGAGGGGAAATATCAACAAATAAATTTTTCTTTACCTCTTTCACACATTCAAAGCCCATCCCCTCCAACTCCTTAGAGACACATGGGTCGTTAACAATATCCATAAGAATCTCACCTTTTTCTTCTTCCCTAACCACCTCACAAACCACCCCTTCATGTTCTATTTCCGCAATTAATTCACTCAACGACCCCTCAAGAGTAGAATCCTCACTCATACGACTATGAATTGAGGAATCATCACAAGAAGAGTCACTAGGAACACAAGCGAGTTGCAAGGAAAGTGAAGTGGTCAAGTCACAACTATAATTCTCACTCTTGGGGAACCGAGATTTCAACTCTTCTTTTCATTTGATTTTCCCAACTTTGCACTTGTTCCCTTGCATTAGCTTTGCTTGACATGCCCCAAAAATTTTATGCTATACTTTGTTTGGCTTGTGTTGGCTTTGGCTTGACTTGGATCGGGTTTGACTTGAATTGACTCGACTTTTAACTATTAAAAAATGAAGACCAACATCATTCGCCAATAATACATCACATTACCAAAACCCGGCATATTACAACAATTCTCAACAAAACCTAGTATTAAACACATTTATTGTATTAAAAATAACCTATTAACTCGTCATTATTTGATACCATGAGTAGTAGAAGCCTAGAAGGTACACACAGTACACCTGCACATCTTATTAGTACACTGTAGTACTTACTGTACAATGTACATTAGTAAATACAAATTCTCATTTGGTCAATCACCTGGAGAGAAAGCAGATAAGTTACTCTTGTAAATAAGCTACGGAATATTATTTTATACTATACTTTTGCTCTCCAATCTACATTCAGCGCAACACCCATGCCTCGATGAATCTTAATCTCATCTTTAGTTTGACTATGAAGGGTTTGTCGGATAAGGTCTTGGGCCCGGGTTTGCTGCTGATGGGTTTGCTGGACAAGTTTGTCAAAGTAGACAGTGTAAATTTAATTGAGAGTGTATCTAATTAACAACTGTTTTTCAAAGTTGTGGAAGATTCGTCACAAGCCATTTATGCCGAGTTTATGGACTATTGTGTCTTCTACGAAGATAACATTTTACAACTTTTCTATTCCCAAGCTCCAACATAAATAATGTCTAAAAGATGCGAACATAGTCAGGCCGTGCGTCTGTATGGGTACAAAAATTAGTTAATTATATATATAAATGTGGATGGCCTTACCGAAATAATTTTTTTTTTCAATCCCTTAAATAGGAGAGCAAATAGAAATTCTCTAAAAGATTCCCCTTTTATAATATGAAGATCTTGCCAATGAAAAAATATTAGGCTGTGTTTTAGTTATTTTTTCAAAATTTCTCGAACACTCGATAAATAACATTTGTTTTTTCTTCTAAATATCCTTTATTTTTTGTGATTATTTATGATTATTTATATTTTTCAACTATATTTTTTTAGTTCGAATAGGTATACATAATTTCTAACCTGCAAATACATAGTTCTACTACAATTATGCTTTATTTTTTTTTATTTTTAAATATGATTTTATGTAATACTTCGTATTTGTAATAATACTTTTTATATTAAGTTAAATAATGATTTTAACGATATTTTAATATTATATAATTAGTATTTTATATTCCGCATTATATTTTATATTTTATATTTTATAAAGTGTTTTACGTTACACCTTACATTTTATAAGTTTAGGAGTCGGGATTTAGTCACGAGTACGTGAATCGTGTGGGTCGAGTATGTCACGAGTAGATCGGCTTCCCGGTTGGTTAAGTTAATTATCATTGACCTTAATCCTTAGTCAGTTACACAATAACAAACAAAGAAAAAATAAAGAGAGGAGACAAAACCCTAAGGAGAAGAAATGAGGAGAACCAAGAAGGAGAGAAAGACGGTAGAGAGAGTAGAGGCGCAAACTTTGCGACGGTCTCGCTAAATTTTACCTCCTTTGATCATAGGTATATTTTCTATAATTTATCTAGCATTCTTTAACGATTCAATTAGTAGTTATAGCATCATTAATTTGGTTTTACCGACTCGAACACTAGCATGATGATTAGTGTGATACTTGATAATTGGGAAGGGTATTCTAGTTAATTGGGAAGGGAATTTTAGTTGATATTAAATTTATAAATTCGTCGTTAATCGTATATTATTTTATTATAACTATTTGGGAACGGAGTTCGGAGGAGCGCTTTTAGTTTTTGTAATTCTATTGCTGAGACGGAAATTGCTGAGGTAGGTTTTCCCTACTCAACTTATGTATTGTTAATTTAGTATCGCGAGTAAATAATGTTGTATGTTGAGACGGTCTTATACTGATTTATGTTGAGCATCGAATAGCTATTGTGCGACTGTGAATGTTATATTGAATGATTGAATTGATTGTTACGTCGCGACAGTCTTGTTTAGTTGATTTTGAGAAATGAGTAGGTCAGGCACAGTTGCGGTTGTGGACCTGATGAACTGGTAGGCCAGGCACGGGAAGTTGAAGCGTCGTGGACCTGAGGAAATGCTAACTATAATATGAATGTCGATGTGGACTGATTGTGCTGTGAGCATGAGTACATTGGGGGCCATGACAGTAGTCACGGTTGCAAATAAGGCCATGGGCCGAGATGTGATATTTGATGCAATGAATTATGTTTATGTTCCGACGCAGTTATATATTTTTTTATGATTTGTTTCATTATTATTTATTCTGGCACAATGTTAACTATGTATTGTCTTATATTTCCTGTCACCTATTTTCGGGGTGGTCTGTGTTGATTCGTTCAATACTTTCCGATTGAATAGGGAGCAGTCTATTGGACAGGTTCTGGTTAGAAGCTGTAGTCTTTGCGATGCTAGGAGTTGATGAGACGCGAGACAAATATGGAGTCTGGTATTGCTGAGTAGATAACATGAGATTTCATTCATCTTAGTTAGTTACCCTTTTGTAAATCGCAGCGATTATTGTATTAAGTTCATAAAGTCAAAACTGGTTGTAAAGCACCTGGTTTTGTTTTATTTGATATTCATTGCCTGGGGAAACTGAGATGATTGCAGTCTTGTTTAATCGGAAATGTCTTGTTAAGGCTCCTGCTTAAATGAAGGTGTTACAAAGTGGTATCAGAGCGAACGATCCTAAGGCCTGAACAAATGAATTTAATGAACATAGGGTGAGTCTTATAAAATGATCCGGTGTAGGAATTGGTAAGGAGCCCTCTTAAAAGATTGGGGAGACGTCCCTGGTCTAGCTCTTCCATCTTTGAACCGGTCACCTCGATAAAAGGGAAAGAAGGTTAGATAGCGTGAATGTTATGTGGTGTTCAATGTTATCATTATTGAGTATTCGTTGTGCATTCACTATTATTCCATTGTAAGAAATGCATAATTGCGAGGTGTAATGTTCGATTTGATATTTTGTGCATTATATGAGACAAGATGCGATAGATGTTGCACTTGGAAGTTATATGAGGTAAAAACTTTTGATTGAGAGTAATGATGAGAACCGATAGTGAAGAGTGTGTGGGAATGGGGTCGTAAGAGCAAGGTGTGGATATATTATGTGCGTTATGATCATGGATGTGCTAGTATACATGTGAGGATTTCGCTAGTGCGAACCCATTTTAACTATTAGGGATGGTAGGAAAATTGGGTTACTCGTCTTAAGTGTAATAAGAGTACTAATGTGTATTTGATCGGGGGTTAGCGCGTTTACATGTAGTTTCACAAGAGGCGTAAATTAGATGCTCAGTTAAATATCTCAGGATTTTACACCTTATTGTTCTGGCTGCCAATTTTTATGTGCTTCGTATATATAGATGAAGTTTTTACATGATATAGCTCAATGACTTAGCTTCCTTCGGCACCTGGTTTAATGCTTAAATGATTTACGGTTTAATAGCAATAAAAGTTTAGTGAACAATGGTCGGAAAATTACTGTGCAATGACAGTTTTGACCAACATTCTTGTAAAATTTCTCATTTAATATGTGCATATTATTTATAAATGATTACAATTCCATGATACAGTAGACACATAGAGGTTTTGAAGTTGATGGGTCTCATAAAATCTTGTCGTGTCGTTATTTAATTGTAATTTTTGTAATTTGACCTTGTTTCGCGACAATGTGCTGTTAGAAATCTGTTCGGACCAATTGCATTACAAATATCATTATAAATTGACTAATTGTGATTTGGGCTTAATTTCAACTCCTCCGCCTTCGTGACGCTTTATATTTTCTAAAAAGCATAGGAATCCAGATATTGACTGCACGATTAATTGTTAATGATTTTTGAAAGTTGCCGCATATTTTATAGTGCTTACAAACACATGGTTATTAACGGTTGTGATGAAAGCTACTATATGAATTTCGAATTCTAAGCATGTGCCTTGACAGCATGCTTAAATAACACGAGATAACAAGGAAGTTACTAAAAATAGTACTAATAACGACCGAGTCGATTTGTTGAACGGTTTGCATATTAAATTTAATTCCAACTCTTACATTATGGAAGCTCTAGGTATTTTCTAATAGTGTGGTAGTTAATGACTTGGTTAAATGGTCATTTACTTGTAAATTTCAAAGTGACAACGTGTTTTGTAATGTTCGCAATGCATGTTTTAATAATAAATACTGCAGGTAGTTACACTAAGAGTTCACAAGTCCTGGTAATATGTTCTAATAGTGTGTAGGGTTGAAGTTTTAGCTTACTACTCCTTTTGCTAATGATATGTGATGTATACTAATAAATTCTGACCGACGTGAAACTTGCACTATTAGTCAGAAAGAAAGTGATGGCAATGTTTAGAACCAAGCGGAATAATAAATTACTTGAGTTAACAAGTTATGGGATTGATTGATTAGGCACATATATGCATATTAAGATACGTTCTAATTAACTGTGCTTGTGTCCTTACCTAGGATGAGTTCTACATCAGTTCGTCGCCCCGAAGAATATAGGATGCACCCTGACACCGATTTTGACACTCAAGTTCGATAACTAAAGAGGCAAATGGAGTTATATCGGAAGCGATAGGATAGTAGGTATCTAACTGACACACACGTGATGGCCTTCACCTTGGTTAGCACTCTTCCCAAAAAAGGAGGGATGGCAGATGCTAAAATATCATGCTTGTTAGGACAACAAGAGTGAGAAAATTGACATATATTACCTTTATACATATTGTATATATGGGTGTTAACGATCCGAGACGAGTCGAGCCCAAGCTTGGCGTTGCACGGTTTGTGCTCAAGAACCAAAACTCAGCTTACCTGAGCTTGAAAAAATTGTGCTCGTTATCAAGCTTGTGAGCTTTAACGCAAGCTCGAGTCAAACTTGAGCTCAAATTGAGTCAATTGAATCCACCCCCAAAGCCTTGAGTCCATGATTCCTCATCCAGGCCATTGGATGAAGAGGATTAAGGGCTGAGATTAGATCTTAAAGGAGGAAATGAAGGGGCAAGATTAGAGGAAAATTTGTGGACCAAAATAAATGCGCAAAAGGAAACAAAAAAAACTCACACTAAATCACTCATAATCTCCCTCCCTCATTCTCTCACTTCTCTCTCATGTAGTCTTTCTCTCTAAAAGCCCCTCCCATCCACTCACGGAAACAAACCACCCGCCTACCCTATGAAACACTACACCACCACTTTACCGTCGCCACCCCCACACCATCTGACCCATAACAACATCCACCACCTCTTTGACACCCACCACCCTTCGACATCCACCACCATTGAATACATCCTCCGTGAGCCGCTCCCATAACTGTCGTTCGTCGCTTCCACAATTGTCGCTGCTCAAAACCACCAACTTCCTCCTCTCTTCTTCCTCTTATCCTTTCTTCTCCCTCCACTCTCTAATCTGCCACCTCCCACCTCCGACGTTGCTGCCAGCCTAACGCCAACGCTAACAACAACCACCACCACCTACCGACCACTATTTGTAACACCCTCAATTACGCGGCTAAGGTAATTAAATGTGTTACCATCTCGGTTTCCCGAGGTAGTGTTTCAAAACCACAATTAAGAACATTTTATTAATAACATGTAAACTGAATTATAAAGCTAAATAACTGAATATAAAATACAATTCGACTAAACCTCTATCAACTACCTATTGGCTAGGTACTCGACTCCAAGTCCGAAGAGTGACCTGAATCCCGATCAATGCTATATTGAAACCTATAAATCAAACTGCTCCCCATATGACCAGAAATATCATATAGATCAACGTAGGCCGCCCCGAAAATAGGTGACAATTTACAGAAAGTTACAAACGTCGGTTTCAATAATACAATAAAGATGAAAGATAATAAACATGAATGTGAAATGCAAACATCAATGCACAATCATGAGTCTCCAACATCACCACTCCACAACCAACACTGGTACCAGGGACACGTTCACGTTACCCGCAACCCTGTGACAGCACCGCAACACCGCCTGTAACACATCGCGTTTTTCGGTTATTTAATAATCGATTATATTCGGATATATTATTATTAAAGTTTTTTTTGTAAAAATATGGTTAATAAAGTAGAATAATAGTAGTAGTATTTATTTAGCCATTTGATTGGTTATTTAGTTAAGATTGAGTGTTATTTCGATTTCCGACCCGTTTCGTGTCATTTAGGCCTAAAACCGTCTTAATGAGCCTAATTTTCCTTAAAGGCCATTACTCCTTCATTTTTCCACTTACTTTTTCATTACTCCAAACATAAACTCAATCTTCATCTTTTCCAATCTCATTTTCCATTGAAACCCTAGAATATCGACGTACAATCTATCGTAGAGCGTTCGTTATCCCGTCGTTGCTTTCGATTTTCGCGCCATTCTCCTCCATTCCTCGTTCTCCTTCTTTTAGCGTAAGAAAAGCTCAGTATTCTTTCGATTCCTTAAAATCCGTCTTTCTTGGATTTGACGGAATTCGCTAATAATGTGTTTTATGTGATTAGGTGTTGGCTTGGATGATCCGGAAGCCGACTCGTATGTCATAGAAGACGAATTTGACGAATAGAAGACGCTTTAAGGTAACGGTGATGGGTTTCTCGACATTACATCGGATGGTTATGTGTAATTATGTGTTAATAGATGAATTTAGGATGAAATGGATGAATTATATGCATTATAATGATGTTGCATGATTATGTTACGTTGTGTTGTTTTCATTGTTCATTTTCGTATGATTTTGACTCGATTCATGAATATTACGTTTCATGGCTTTGGGAACCGACTCACATGTATATATTGTTGGATTACGTGCTGTAGATATATGCTAGGATGCATGAATTACGCTCGTGCATGATCGGTTTCGAAATGAGGGTGTTTTGTTGTGATTTGGCCGTGGCTTGTTGTCCCAGCCGGCCAGCCGGCCACCGGTGGCCACACCGGCTGGGCACACATCCAAACACAGCCCAGACTTCAGTACCAAGCTGCACCAGCCGGTGGGCCGGCCACCGGTGGCCACACCGGCTGGGAATCCCCTTTCTTTTTGTCGATTTTTGGCTGTTTGCTTGGACGGTTAGCCGGCCACCGGTTGTTCCACCGGATGGGGGGCCTCTTTGGGGGAACTTTACACTTTGTTTCGTATCGCTTGATATTTATTTCGGTTACGGTTTACGCATGTTGTTGGTGTTTCATTTACGTCTCATTTTGGTTGGACGACGCATGCTAATACATCGGTTATGAATGACAATATGAATGATTATTTTTATCGTCATTTGCATCTTTGAATGATCATGCTACGGGGTGTTGACGCTTTTACACCACTACCTTGGGAGTTAGGCCAGGTAGCTAGGAGAGGTCATTCTCATTCCGCCACCTCCGTAGGCCGTACTGTCGGATGGTTGGTACTTGTCGATGGTTCTTCGATTGAGTCTTGGATGTGACAATTATGTTACATGTCGTCTCGGATACGCGTTAACTTCTAAGGACTTGGCCAGGTTAGACTGAGAATAAGACACTCGATATCGATGTCTTGCCGAGAGGAATAGAGTCTTCGAGTAGTAAAAGGTTTCCAATACTAGAACGTTTTGCATGTGTCAATTTGCATTTGCGAAGAGTCAATAATTTGGATGATTTGATTGATTGATCGATATATTTAAACTACATGTTTGTTTAAGCTTTCCGTTCTCCGTTTATTCTAATATATATGTTGATATAAGTCTATGATTCATGTCCGTTTCACATGATCGCCTTTGTAGGTTAACTCAAGTTCATTATTTATAATCCTTATCACATGGTTGCTTATATATGATGAATTAGGTTCATTGAATATGTCCGATTCACATGTTTGTTTATAATTGATAT
>JAOWBH010175390.1:0-19022 GCA_028566215.1 Silene coronaria
GTATTCGTGTCAACTGGCTCATCACTACTTCAACCCTAATCTGTCTCATTTACATAAACAGGTCATTTGTCTCAACCCTAACCAAAACCATTTAATTTTTCTATAACTCAATCCGACCTATTTAACTCGTTTATCTTTACGCAAGCCATTTTGACCCACTTAACCTAAAGAAGGCAATGAGTCGTGTCGGCCCGAGTCCCAGCCTAGTTGCCTAGGCACGGTTAATCGTGCTTTTGAGGCTTGTCGTGCCGGCCGCTTTTCTCACCCCCCCACCTTGGCCCGGTCATAGTCGGGCCGGACCGGTGTGCTTCAGGTATTTTTAGTTGTTTTTTAATTATTTACCCCTAAACCCGTCGTGTCTCAGGGCCCGCCCCCTAACCCGTCACGCCAGACCAGGCCGACACGTACAGTTTCTCAGACTCGTGCCGTGACCAGATCGCCCGCCGTGGCTTAGCCCGGAATGCCAATTCTAGTTTAACCCAATAAACTAATAAAATATTTTTTGCTTTGTAGCCCTATTATCCCAAAACGATGATTGGAAATGTTTATGTTTAAGTTGTTTGGTTAAATTATTGGCTTAACCCAAATATAGAATGATATTTTTAAATAAAGGGGTTATTCGTGTCAAAAGAGCTCAACCATAACTCGACCCATTTAAGTTTCATGTCGTGTTCGTGTCAACCTCAATTACTTAAATGAGTCACAACACCTTAATCTTAACCCACTAAGTTTGTGTCGTGTTTGCCACCTCCATGATCTTCACCCATTTTCTTGGACTTTGTGTCAAACCAAAAGTAAACAAATAACCGAAACGAAAGAGTACTATTGAATACCGAAATTGGTAAGTGGGGCCATAAAAATTTCCGTCTTTTAAATAGATGATTAATGATTAAATCGTACTCGGAGTCTCGGTAATATATATGGTCTAATGATGTTAACACGTAATTTAAGTATGTAAACTTACAAATGCCACATAGTACAAAACTCAAACTACAAACAATAGTTGCATTGACGAAACTCATATTTGTTACTTCGTATTTGAGAACGATTTTTTTTAAAGGTGGTCATACCATTACTCTGGAGTAAAGACACACCAACTTATAAATGACAAATTAATCCTATTACTAATTACTAATATAGAACCAATTATTAAGTTTGCTTGATTGTCAACTGAATTAATCAATCTCATTCACTAAATAGTATTCACCCTATCCTGTTCGATATTCAACAAAATGTTACTCTGTAACACATTTGCCAAACAATTTTCATTAATTAGATTTTGATTAAAGTTCCAATCAACAAACTAAAGATGGAAGTGAGCACGCAAGTTGTTGGTCTAGCATGCCCCATAACCCATTATTCTAGCACAACAGAGAATTGACACGACCCAACACGAGTTACACAACACGGGCCAAAGTTTGCGAAAGAAGACCGTGCTTAGCTCACACACGACCTACTCGGACACACACAATATACAAAGAAATAAGGCTAACTGAATAAATTGCTTAAGCAAGTCCAAACACGACACGGTACTCCATGGGTTGTGGGATGTGCCTAGGTTATCATTCTATTTCACCGGCGCAATACAGCATAAAATCCACCTTCTATATACCTAGAGTCATAGTCTCACAGACCATGTCATTTTCTCCTTCAAACCGACGTAAAACATGTCGGGCTACCAACCCCCTCCCATCTCTACAATAAATCTAATTAAATAAAGTCGTTTCATCCCAACCCCCAAACTAAACACGCCGCAAAATGCCAGACAAAAGTAACAACAACGCTGTAAAAATAACGGGTAAAATGGTAAAAGGTACGCCATAACCGACGACACCAGTAACAACAGCCAGAAAACAGTAGATAAAAACAGCATGAGATTAAACAAACACAAGTAAATCAATCAATATTGCCACGTCCTTCACCTCATCCTTTAATTACCTACCTTTTTATCATTATTTTATTACTATTTTATATTATTATATTCATCTCCCTTTTTTTATTATTTTTCCTTTTCCCCAATTATCATCATCATCGTCGTGCTCGTGTTTGTATCATATCAATCAAAAACCCTAATTTTTCATTTTATGTGCCTCGCATTTTCTCTCTCTTCAATTTTCCCCCAATTTCTCTCTTTCTCTCTCCTCATTTTCCCCAATTTCTTCAATCCCTAATCCCTAATCCTCAATCAATCAATCAATTGTTCTTCTTACATCATCAGGTTTGTTCTCTTCTGTTTCAATCAATTTTCATTTTTGTAAAATTTTCAATTAATCACCAAAGTTTGCCTCTTTTTTGATTAATTTAATTGATTTTGTTGCTTTTATGTTGTTTTGTGATTGTTTGTTGGAGTTTTGTGTGATTTGGGGGATTTTCGATTTGTTAATTCGCGAGCTAGGGTTTCGTGAAGGATGTTTGGGAGCATGAAGGGTAATTGTTTGATTGTTTTGATCAATTCATGTATGAAATTTTGTGTTTAGCTTGTTGATTGATCGATAGATTGAGGGTGCGAGGAAATGTATTGGAACAATTGGGTGCATTAGATAGAATTTGTCGATTTTCGTGTCAAGGTCGAAAGTTGGTGAATGATCATGAATTAATGGCGTAAGTTCTATTAACCCCTATGGCACAAGGAGAAAAAATGTTCCTTCGCGGGATTTCTGTTGGGGAAAAGTTATGATTTGGATTATTAGCGAATTTGATGCAGTGCCGTACAAGGTTACCGGATTTGCTATGAATACGCCCTTATTAATTCGCGAGTCGCTCTTAGAGAATGTGTGTCATAATGTATTTTCAGTAAGCAACATGATAGAATTCGCTTTTAACAATTCGCAATTCGTAGGGTACCGAGCGAATTCGGTAATCATGACTCGGATGTACAACCTTTACCCTTTGTTAACAACACAAAGAGACAGTTTTGAAATGACTCTAAAGTAAAATCCAGATTGCACCAAATGACCACTAGTCCACACTCCAATGAAAGGTAACCAGCTTACTGAGCCATTTTTCTTTATTCAATCATAATCCACTGACTTCATAGGTAATGGAAATAAAAATAAGTAACAACAGCAGGTAGAAAATAAAACTACAGCAACTTACTGGGCACATTCAGCAAGTTTGCCAAGATTTTGGTTATCCATTATAGCTAGGATCAACTTCTTGTTCTCATCAAGATACTGCATCAAACTAAGAAAAGTCAGCCAACGAAAGAACATTTGTTTTCGGTCTAGTAAGGTGGGTTCTGAATCTGTGATTGACAACAAAAAAGTACACCCATATTCAAAACTGAAAGTGGTTAACTACTATACAACTCTGCAATGTGCAGCCATTATTCCAAGATTTTGGCAGCGTGCACAATTTGCAAGATATCTAAATTCAGCATATTGTACTAACAATTCATATCAGTCAGCTTCTCGTGCACCTCCCTAGTCCCACTTAATGTCGCTGAGATAGATTAGCTCTACTAAATAACCGTTTGGATGGTGCATAGCCTATGAGTCCTATGAGTTAAAGAGGGTGCATAGCCTATGAGTCCTATGTGTTAAAGAGGGTGCATAGCCTATGAGTCCTAACTCCTCGGTGCAATTTACTCATTTTAATTGTTATGATTACGACATTCGAAACATGAATCCACTAAATGACAAAAAGGAAAGAGGTTTGATGACTCCTAAGGGTCTTTCCCATGGCCTTCCTGGCCAGAGTAACCACCACTGCTATCTCCTCGAACGACAAAAAGGAAAGAGGACCTCCACGAGGTTATGGTTAATATTTATGGTGTGCTAGGATAGCATTTGAAGCGGAAAAGAGAGACGAAAGGAAGGAAAGGGGACAGGAGGGCAAACACAACAAATGCATTCTGCTTTCAAATATTTTCCATATTGGAGGGATTTTGACTAGATTTTGAGATTAGAAAATAGATCCCTTCATTTCTTTCCCGCTCCATCTCTTCAACCGTATTTGCTAACCAAATGAGGAAAAAATATCTTAATCCAAAAAAGCCCCAGTCACAAAAACGTGATCTTTCGTAGATTAGTACTACATAAATGCGATGCCGGTTAGGTAAACAGAATCAACAAGCTAATTCAGCTGCTATCTTCAATTAATTCAGCTTCTCATATATTCTCAAGTAGTGATATTTAACTTCTACTATTCGGAGTTTACCTATTCTCCGTAAGTGTCATATGACGTTCTATTAATTAACTCGTATCGACAACACAATCAAAATCAACCTCAAAAACAAACCAAAAAAAACACCTTTTGAATCTGTTCAGTGGTAATATTAGCAGGAGGAAACGAAGACATGACCGGCATCATCGAAGGCGAAGCTTGTTGTTGCATTTTTTCCCCTTTAATAATAAATAATCAATCCAATAATCTGCAAAAATCAAACAAACCCTAAACCCTAAATCCTAAACCATAAACCCTAATTAAAAGCAAAAATCAGAAATTAAACAGCAAGTAGATGGATTAATTAGAGAGAAGGAGAAGTTGAGTACCTTAATTTAGGGAGAAATCGACGAGGTTTAAGGGATTTGAAGAGAGAGAGAGAGAGAGTGTAAAAATTGTAGAGGGGTTTAGAAAAAGAAGATGATTAGTAGTACAAAACACGGCGAAATGCACGGCATTGTTTGTTTCTCACTGTCGACACGCACGTGCTCTTCTGTCTCAATTTCTATAACTCCCTCTTCACTCATTCACACACCCGACAATCTCTTTATTGAAGTGGTCTTCTAGTTTACTGGTTTAGATCAGATCATTTTCAATCCGATATTACGAAATTACTTGTATTTAGGTAGCATGGATAATCTTCTTAACCAGTCTTCCCGTGTCAGACACGTATAAAGTCGTCTCTAACTTTCTTGGTTTATATGATGGACGCGTGTCCAAGATATTTGGATATCGCTTGGGATAGATAATAGATAATGTTTGTTAGACGATTAATGAGCTGTCGAAAGAGATTGATTAGAATATGTGTTTGGGTCGAAAATGAAAATGAGTTACAGTTAACACCAAGTTTTACCTTCACTTATTAAAATTTAATATCAAATGCTTTTACAGAAATAAAACCGAACGTTTATAGCTATATTTAATTAAATTTAAATAATGTGTCCCGTTTCTTACATTTCATGAAAAGTCGTGTCAAGTATCCGTGTCCGTGTTACCTAGGTAATAAGTCACAATAATAAATTTGTAACAATATACATTGGGTGGATCACACTAATTCAGGACTTCAGGTTAATGTGTGTTCGGTTTATTTTCGGATTCTAAGTTCATGAGTAAGGATGAGTCAATCGAGTTGGTCAATTTTGATCTTCACCTTAAATTGCACTCCCTCCGTCCCAGCAAGTTCTTTACATTTACTTTTTGACACTATTCACAACTTAATAGAATCTTTAATATTCTCGACAATCTATAAGGAAAAATATAGTCATGTGATATATTGTTTGATTCGTCTTCGTTAGTACATTAAGAATATCAATTCTTTTATCAATGCAAAATAAAAGATGTTGATCATGCAAAATGCGACTCGACAAATGTGAAAAAACAAATGTAAAGAATCTGTTGAGACGGAGGAAGTATGATTAAATAATTGTTGGAATCTAGTGGTGCCGAAGAGTGAAGAATAATTTATGGATAATATATATAGGTCACATGTTTAAGTTTCCTAATTTTTTTTTTCTTTAAAAAACTAGTTTGAGCTTCTTGTGTTTAAAATAGTGAATGTATTATGGGGTAATCAAATTATTTTGTCAAAAAGGATTTATTTGAAGGAGGGATAGTTGTTTGTAATAAAATATGTGAAACATTTCCGAATAGAAAGAAAAAATAACAAATTATTAGTGGAATCGACAAAGGTTTACCTCTTACTAACAAAAACCGTTAGCTGCATTTCGTCATGTTAGATTGTGTTAAACTTTTCTTTTTGCCTTATAGGATGGATCATGTCTCAAAATAAGACTTCATGTTAAGGTCCGCAAACACATGCAATTTTCGAAGGTTTGTCTTATTATGATTCCATGTTAAAGCTCGTAAAACTTGCAACTTACATTTTTGGGGATGTTTGGTAAAGAGTAAATTGGTGAATTTTCAACATATTCAAGTACTTCTATTAATTATGTTAATTGAAATATAGTAGTCAAATATGTTAATTAAATCTATTATTTAAAATTTATTTGACCAATCTGTTTATTTTAATAATAATAATCCACTGAATATCAAACAGGCCTTCACTCTCATATCACTTACTTTTAAACTTTTATAAGACAAAAAATTCGGATTTAGAGGGAAAAAATCCTTATAGCATTTTTTTCCCTTGTTATTTACTTATATCCTTTTTCCGAATTCACCTGCCTATCACAACAACGGTAAAACTGCCGCATACAGTAAAAAAAGAGTCAACCGTCATTCAACTGCTCAAACAAACAAACCCTAACTTTATTCCCCAATTTTGCCACCCCAAAATTCCCAAATCATTACTCTTTACACCTTAAAAATCAAATTAAATAACTACCCAACTCCCAAAATATACCTTTCTTCAATACCCAATTCCCAATTTTCAATCAAACCTGGCTTCACAAATCTGGAATTCATTCTTCAAACCCAGAAACATTCACCCTAATCATCAACCTCTAATACTTCCAGAATTCGGGTCAACCCGGAAACAACCCACTTCACCCATGGCTTTCAACCCGTTTAAGTACTGTTCCGGGTTACGGTACTTGGGTTACTTGATGATCTTTATGGTTTTGGGTATTATTGTTATTAGTTATTGGGCTGTTGTTGTTATTTCATGGGGTCCCAAATTGATTCATGGTGGTGTTCATGCTGTTCCTGCTGCATTCATCATTGTTGTTTTTCATATTTTGGTAAGTTTTTCAATCTTATATTTTGTTGGTTTTGTGTATTTTTTTTGTAAAGTTGATTACTTTGAAGATTGAATGTATGTTTTAGTTGCGCGGTAATTATTGTGTAAGACCGTTGTGCAATTGGAAATCGTAAAATTTATTACTTTCGGGTTTTGTAATTTAAATGCGCATTGTGGTGGGAATGTGGGGTTTGTTGCTAAGATTATTGATATTTTTGAAGCTGTGAATGGTCATTTTTAAGCTACATTTAGTGAGTTTCGAGTTTTTCCTGGTGTAATTTTGTTGTTGTTTTTGGCTTCATGTGTAAAGTTGGTTATTTTGTGGGTTCAGATTTACGGTTAGGGGCGAACAAGTGATGCCATCAGGCAAACTCGATTTTTTTTTCCGCAATTTTAAGCAAAACTTTCGAATTTTTCATTGTCCAGCGGGGGCACAAGCACCCTTAAATCCGCACACTGATTTGGATGGGAATTGAGAAAACACAAATTCTCACTTGTGTTGTGAAAATATATGTTTGGTTGTTGTGTGATCATTGCTATTTTTGAAGTTGTCAAGGGGTATTTATGTGTATGTAGTGTGATTTCTTAAAATTGGGTAATTGATTTTGCTTGGAGTTAGTCTAGCCTCCAATACTATTGCCATCTTCAATTTCGGTCAACATCACATTGTTTCCTGGCTTCTTATGGACTAGTGCACAGGCAAAGATGCATCAAAAGTTTAGGTAGGATGAGTTCTTTTCTGTATGGACTTGGTTTGAAGTTAGACTGGTACAACCCCTCGGATGCCGGCTTACTATAACATAGAGGGCGCCGTCTTTTTCAATTATTTTTGAGGCTTATTGATGAAATATAGTTTGAACTAGTAAAAAGTATCGATTGTTGGTGATTTAGGTACTAGTGATCTCACTTTCAGTGTATATGAAGTTTTCGGTTTGAGATGCTTCGTTAGCTGATAACATTTTTGGGCATATGCTTTGCCTTTTGATAGTAATTGGTTTAGTGAAAAAGAGGGAAGGAGAGGGGAGTAAAATGGAGGAGCTTAAAACTTAAAAAGTAATATCATGGTGAGGCCGTCGGGGCAGGCAAGGGACATTGTTGGAATCGTACAACATTTCCCTCCTTCATTCGTAATCATTTCCCTCACGAGTAGTATAAATCTCGAGGGAAATATCTCGTCTCTTTTTCCACTATCCTTCATACTGGGACATCTCTCCCTCCCCTTTCTTTCTCTTCTACTTGAGGAAATCCAAATCAATATTTTCTCTTTTCTTTCCCCTTCCGTCACAAGATTGATATTCTACCCCTTAGTAGTTAGGCAAAGGGTTGTTTGTTGAGTATGCTGCATGTTCAATCACTCACTGGCCTTTTCTCTAATTTTATGTAGACAACTTATTTTGTAGCTTGTACTGTTAACCTGGAGCTACTTTATGGTTGTATTTCAAGACCCTGGCTCTGTTCCTCAAAACTGGAGACCAATATTTGAAGGTGATTTGGAGGAGGGCTCTTCATCTTCCCAGGCACATAACATTCCTTCCGAGTCTCTAGCATCTACATGGCCATCTTCAGGTGGAAGACCAGCTGTGGCTTATTGTACGAAATGTCAAAATGCAAAGCCACCTCGTTGCCACCATTGTTCTGTGTGTAAGCTACTCGATTTGTTTCTGAATTGGTTCACTCTCATGAGTTTGTGAAGTCAACTTCCTTGTAACTATTCTAACTTGCTTTCTTTATGCTGAAATGTTAGTTTCATCAGATGTAAAATGCTATGTCCACTCTTTTCATATTTGTTAATGACATTTTTGAAACTTGTAAACGCTCAGACAGCTGTAAATTAAAAAGGAATGCTACGCTTATTGATGTGTAAATAAAAAACAACAGTTGCTGTCACTGAAAAATGTTGAGCAAATTATCGTTGTTTTTAATCTTCCATGAAGATGTCAGGCTCAAATAGACATTTGGGAGTCTAGTTTGTGGGTTCATAGGTGTTTTGTTTAAATTTTACGGTTATTTAGTCACGAACTACTCTATATGATATAATTTTTTTTCTCTTGCTTGCGCAACTGGATGATCATTTAGCTCTTTCTATTGCCATAGCAGTTTTACGTTTGGACATTAAACCTTTGACTTTCAATGAGATTGTTTAGCTGATTACATCCTTCTGTTTTCTGTAGGCCAAAGGTGCATTCTCAAGATGGATCACCACTGTGTATGGGTGGTGAATTGTGTTGGTGCACGCAACTATAAGTTCTTTCTGTTATTCCTTGTAAGTGCACATTTTGCAGAAAGGTTTTATTAACTATTATTATGGAAGCTTTATGTAGTTGTCTAAAAAAAAGTGCATTCAACTCGTCTTAGGAGCGTATCGGGTCTTTAGCCAGTCTTACTTCCGGAGAAAAATGTTTTGCCCCAGATTCCTGCTTTATGGTCAAAGGGATAACATGTGCAAATACATGAGAGGACATGAAATAATTGATATCTTGACATTATCATTATTGATCTTCCTAAAATCATCTGATTGAGAGAACCTGAAATATTTGTTGGACCTCATCTTTGATAGTAAATGAAAAGTTGAATTTATCTACATCTATTTGGGGAGGATAAAAAAGCGCGTGAGGAAAAAAATGCGATCCACTGTACAACTCATTCCTTGAGGTTCACTTGGATTTTTAGTCTACTAGTTCCCTTTGTTCTCACTTTCTATTCCAAGCTGACTTGTCTTGATATACATTTCGTTTTACTTTGACAGAAAGCATGAAATGATTTACTTGTATGAAATCCACATTCTTTTTTCATTTTCATCATCTTAATTTTTTTTTTCAGGTGTACACTCTCCTGGAGACGACATTGGACACACTAGTATTGCTTCCTAATATTATTAACCTACTTGGCGAAGCAACTAAGCGTTCTGGCTCTCCAGGGAATCTTGCTGTCATGGTTTTGGCATTTGGTATGTTCTATTCTTCTCATATGGCATGGCAATGCCATACATGTAATGTTAACTCATTGGAATATTGACATATCGACATTTTCATCCTTCTGGCATCTCTCACAGTATGTTTTACTTTTAATGCAGTGCTTAATTTGGCTTTTGCCCTCAGCATGCTCTGTTTCGTTGTTATGCACGCAACTCTTATCTGGAGCAACACAACTACTATCGAGGTACCGAACATCAAATATCTCATGTCAACAATTCGTTCTGTAAATTTAGTTTCCTCATTATCCTCATTATTCAACTCTGGTAAACTGCATTAGTTTCTACTGTAGATGAAAGGTGAAATGTCTTAAGAAATAACTTCACTTCTTTTCTCTGTAATATGATCTTAGTAGGGTGCCTTATCTTGTAAAATAACATAACCTAACTTCAATTTACAGGTTTATGAGAAGAAGCGAGAGAAGAAGGAAACAGCAAGCAGGTGGAAGTATGATTTGGGTTGGAAAAGGAATTTTGAGCAGGTAATACACCACTCTTGTAGCTTCTGATCCTGTCGTTTTGGTATGTTTGGAAACCTTTTGATTTGGTATATTTTCCACCAAATCATGCTTGTCGCATGTTTCATCTGTGTACTTTTTACTAGACTTGGCAAAAACTAATCCGACCAGACCCGTACCTGAGCAGAGAATAATGGGAATATCATGGAAATCTGATTTACCCAATCGGACCCGAATTTTGATGATCTCGGACAGATCTCTATTTTTAAATGACTCAATGATCTCACACCGGTAACAAAATGACCTGCCCCTATTCGAATCTGAGTAGACATACCCGATCCAAACCTGGTCCTTATGAGGCAATGAACCATATATGGCGAGGAGTTCAAGCTTTTAGATAGAAGCAAAACCCTAATTCTTCCGTGATTGATTTCTTTTCATCCTCACGATACTTGAACTTTTGTTTTCAACTCATTTCAGGTCTTTGGCACGAAAAAGGCATTGTGGTTTCTACCAGTGTTCTCAAAGGACGATTTGGACAGTATCCCCTCACTACAAGGCACATATTTTCCAATGCGGGATGATGTCGAGTCATAGTAACTGGTGAGTGTAAATTACCTGTACTCAAATCATATAGATCTCCCGGCACTAGCCAGACAACCCCCTTTGTGATTTTTTGACAAGGGTGGATTCGTCATTGTAAGGCTGAGGTGGCGTCAACTCCAGTACCATAGTATACCAGTTTGTGTGATTATTCCCGTCTTACTATACTCGTCTCATCCATTCTTGGGGGTCTTATTCCCGTCTTATTCTCCTCAATTAGAAAATCTATATTTTAGCACCTTCCCTTCTCGGCTAGATGACAATTATTATACAAAGTACAAACAGCAAATCTGGTATAAGACGGTCTCACACAAGTGAGTGTGACATCAACTAAAATCCATATATATTTCTCATATTCTCATGCGTCACATCTTGACTGGTCGCATATTATGCAGCACTCATATTTCTTCGGTGGCTTATTTTTAGCTGGTTCTGGGTATATGGGCGAGAAATCATCATTGATATGAAATGTCTTACATGAGACGGTTCATTAATCACAGGGTTAATGGGTTGTTTGACCGTCTTATACTTGTGTGTTTGACAGAAGTATTACGAGTATTATTTTAAGCAACGAGTTGATTATACCTTGTTTACGCAAGGGGTAAAGCCGTAAAGGTGTTGTTTATTATTTTGTGATAATGTGAAGCTGCCTTAGTTAGACCTGTTCGTCACAAAGGGATCCTGGAAGATTAAAGCCAATTCATAATTAGTTTTACGATAATGATTCGGTTTAATTAGTTCGATTAGCTGGTTGGCTGACTCATGAGTAGCATAGGAGTGCATTCTACTGGGGAAGGCAGGGACAATAAGGCCTTTTTTGCGCTTAATCTATGAATGTTTCCTGCACACTTTGTCACTTTGGCTGTTTGCCTCACTTTTTGTTTGACTTTCTCCTTTCTCTTCTTTTGTTGGGAATTATAGTTAATTTAACATAACCCTGATTAGTGGCGGATTCAGGATTTGAACTTAGTGGGCGGAAATTTTTAGGGAGACGAACGACTAATTACATAAAGTATACCCGAAAAAAATTCGAAAATTTTAACCAAAAACATTGGAAATTTCATCCGCCAGGGGTGCTAGCCCCCCACCGCCCGTTAGTTTTGTATAAGACTGCTACATAGCATCGTAAAAATATACTCCGTAGTTGCATTATCATCAAGTAGCATCGAATATCGAAGCACGGAACCTTAAAAATGAAAACAGAAGAAACTAAGCCAATGATCTTGACATGGTTTTATTATCTTAATCACTGGTTTAAATTTTTGTTGATATGGTTTTCTCTATCGGATCATTGACTCGGAAAAAAAAACTATCATTGATAAAATCTCGATCATTAACTTAAACTTTTGATTCAGATGATTCTTTCACAAATATCACTAATCGTTAAAAAAGATTAATTATTTAGATTAGTAGAGAGAAGCAATGTAAGACCAAAAGGATCATCAATCATGACTTCGATATTTTGTCTCCATAATAACACAAGTTCTTGTTTACAACAGTCTACCACCGCCATATTATAACTTACAACGGCAAGAATAATACACTTCTATGGGAATTACCATGTAGTTGAAAGAGCTACTCCACTACTCGCATCATTTCATCATTCAATTCTTCTAGTACTAAAGTATGTAATAGTTCAATTTTAGTATCGAATGATGTAGGTTTGAATCGCGTCCTTATATAATCACATATTCATATCAGACCAAACGAAATACAAAACAATTCTCATTTATAGAGAATGAAAAAATATTCATGAACTAAATACATAAAACTACCAATTGAACAACTCACATAATCGAATCAACATCATAAGATCACTTCATCTAAGACATGATCAATGTCTTCCATGTTTGGCTTGTCGAACATCGTCTTCATTGAGTTGTTCTTCCTTAGGACAACAGGCATCAACACTAATGGAGATGAACAAAAGAAGAAGAGGTGTAATAAACATCACTAAACCTAAAGGCACCATCCATAACTCCTTATTTCTTGGATGAAATTTTATTTGCCAAAATACCAAAATTACCCCTCCAATCATGCTCACTAAAAACATGCATAAACATGATATATATGTGTTCCAAGTTTTTTTTGTGATTTTTTCTACTACATTCCTTTCAATTCCCATGAATGGCTCACGGTTTTCGACTCTTCGTTTAGGCCGAAAAATCAGCACAATGTAGGAGATGATAATCTGTGATGGTATGTGTGTGATTTTATTTACTTCTATTTTGTGGAAGTTTTAAGGATTTATTGAAAGGCATAAGGCCTCAAAAGTTGCATATTACTAGTACTAGAGTTTTATGTTGCCTTGAGATACATAAAGAGAGAGTGAGCAAGTCTCATTTAGGACTTGGGGGGATAATATAAGACAATATTTTCCATAAAGTTTTGTTTTATTAATAATAAAAATCGTTTGCAAGGGTGGAATTTAGTGGTTAAAATTTGGGTGAAATTCCTAGGAGATTCAGATTCAAGCCTCCCTAATTAAGAGCAATCTTGTGGGGTATTTTTTTTATAATTTGAGTTCATGCCTTATAAACTTCGAGCATATCACCCTCGATGACTTAGCTAGTATACGTGATTTGCAAGATTCCCTAAGAAATTTTATGCACAAAAACTCAAATAAAATCGTTATAAATCTCTATACAACCACCATATTTCATGTTATATTTGTAACCACGATAACAATAATTATTATATTATTTACTGTTTACGGAGTACAATACAATGGTCTTACACACGACTAAATGGTTGTTTACTAAAATGAGTTTTTCTAATATAGTTGTGTTTTTTTTGTATGGAATAAAATACATGGGATATTGGATGAGGAAACAAATACTTGCCAATGGGTTTATCTTTCTAAATTCTAATGGTTGTTTTCAAGTTTAATGGAGTAAGTTGGCCGTCTCTCTAACTAGCTTTACTCCGGTTTTATCTAGGGAAATATCATTTGAATTTTCTTCATGTATCTTGGTATAATATTCTTATACGGAAATTTCTCCTTATTTATTTGTCAAATTAATTATACATTTTAGTCACATTTTATACATTTAAAAACATTATGCTTTTTGAGAAAGTTAGAGCTTCATTTCTACGAGGAAGTAAGTGTTAAACACGGCTTTCGTAAGTCTAATAAAATCGTTGACTTGACTTTATGACCTTGATTGGACATCTAGTCCCAATGTTATTGAATTGTAAAATGTAATTAGCTTGTTTATCTTATCGTAAATCTAGCTTTCATACTTATTGAGAAAAATAAGGAGTATATATATTTATATATACTCCCCCTATAAAACGCAAGTTTAATTCACTAAAATACTACATAAAAAAACAGGTATAAATAATTGATCAAAGGTTTTCTGGATTAAAATAGAGGACTCTAATATATATATGACCATATATATATATATATATACTCCCCCCTATAAAACGCAAGTTTAATTCACTAAAATACTACATAAAAAAAACAGGTATAAATAATTGATCAAGTTTTTCTGGATTAAAATAGAGGACTCTAATATATACGACCATTCCAAGGTTTGAACGCATTTGGAGTTCTGAACTAATTTTATCAAACAAAATCATAATCCCTGTTAGGGAATTATACAAGAACAAAAATTAACAAAGAAGAAATCACACCGAATCGCGTCCGCTTTTCTAATAGAATAATTCGTCCCTTATCAGTGTCTGCGACAAACCGATCTTCCTATTGAGATAAGACGGCGTCGCTCACAAAAATCAGAGACGTAATTCAATTTTGTGTAGAATGTTAAACGTTGTAAGATGCAAAGATGAGATTGATTTTCTGTTTCTGTAACTTTTCTATCTTATCAAACGAAAACTATACCGTTATTCCGTAAATAATTACGCAAGTGTATACTCCGTACTTCCCGAACTCGCATTATATTATTTCGTAATTACCCATCTACTAACCAACTTAATTACGAAAAAATGAACCGCTAGTTACTCTTAAATCACCAACAATCCCAAATTCTCCATACAAACTTTTAATTCCCTAATTTTTTTTTGTTGCCACAATTCACAAAATTCCAATCCAAAAAATGTTGACATACACAGTTAGACCATATGCATGATTAGCAGGGTGTACTGGGCCGAACACAAGGCCTACTATACATCATCCATGTTTACCTGCTTATGATTGGGCCAACCTAGTACCCGGATTAAATCTCCTTGGGCCCGTTGAAAAATGAAAGCTTCCAACATTTTGGTTAAATTTTCGGACTTTTCCAAGTTCCGCATATGACAGTATTTGTTCGCCCACACTAAAATTTCTCGCGTCTTCTAACAATAAATCATGACTTCGCTATTGCTTACATCATGCTACTGTTCACCTCATTTTCCTTTACTGTCACAGTCGCAACACAATCCCAATAAGATGGGATGTGCACCTTTGGGCCCATTATTTATCATCACTCAAGCCCAAAAGTACAAGGTCATGTTATTAAGTGCTGGGTGAAATCTATTATGAAGTATAAGCTTCTTAAGATCTTATTCTTTCCACGTGGACAACTTTCCTCGCATTTCTTAGGGCGTAACTGTTTTTTTTTTTTGAAAGAAAGGGCGTAACTTTATTTACTATATAAGAGCTACTTTATCCCAATTATTTGTTTTCTACTTATTTTTGGCACAGACAACAAGAAAATAAGAAACGAGAAAAATAATGATAAACTAAAGAGTAATCTCATATGTGCACTAGCCCAATACGCATCTCCACTTGTTTAAACCTTTACTAAAAAATAGAAAACGAAATATATAATCATTGAGTGATACATCTTAATAAATGAAAATAAATGCAATTGACCGGGGCAGAGGGAGTATAGAATAAAATATTTAATCATAAATTTGAAGATTTGCGTCACCATGTTGAAACTGGTAGGATTAGTTATTTGATGGATGTTAACGAGATGTCCCTTTGTGAAAATATAATTTACTAAAGTATTTATGATTGTAATGAAAAAAATTAAAAAAACAAACGCTCCTGTGGTGTTGTTCTTGTGCTTAATTTTAGCTTTCATTCATCGCAATTTAACTCATTTCAGTTCAGTTCAACTCAGTTCGCTTTAACTTTACTACGTTCAGCTTCATCTAGCTCAATTTAACCTAAAGACAAAGACCTAACCAACTTAAATTGAACCTTAAGTCAACATTTGTCTGCAAGAATCATAAAAATAGACTAAAAGTGTCAATTGTAATATTTAATCCAGAATTATCCCTCTAACGGATATCTCAATGTCAAAGAAAACCAAATAAATTTAATAATGCTCAATTGTATACAATGCAACTAAATTTATTAATGCTGAATTGTATACAATGAACACTTAGAATACACGCAAAATTCATTACCAAATACGAGTATACGAGTAGCAACCCGCAATGTTGTAAGTTGTCTTGCGACCCATACAAACGTACCAACATGCATTAAAAACGAACAATGTATTAGGAATTTAGGAAGATGGGTTTTCATACAACTAACTATACAAATTTCTGATAAGCTATAGTCAAATAGTATGGGCCGGTGATAACGGCCCACATTAGCCAACCCTCCATATCCCCGTTGACCTTGACTTAGTGATTGTACACACGGCCTAACCATGTGCTTCATTTAATCATGCGTAATCGAAGATGTCTTGACTTAGTGATTAAAACAAAGGCAGAGATGTATATCAGAATCGAATCTCTCCAAATTCGGAGCATTTTAATACCCTTGGGATTTTTAGGAATTGACTTATTTGACGCCCAAAAATGTGTATATAGTGCTTGAATCAACCTTAAAAACTCATCAAATTGTCACTATACTAACAATGGCGTAGCCAGGGCCCGGGGGCCGGGGATAGTAAGGCCGTAAGGGCGATCACCCACGCTAAATAACGAAAGGTTAAAGGTATTAATCAATATTTTTCCTAATGTATATCACACTCAATAACGTTAATTCCTGGTTCCGCCACTTTGAAAATCAATAACGCTAGCAAGTTGCACATAGTATAAAGTTTGGAAATTATGATCTACAATATGCTACACTATGATGACTAATTCATGTTTCAGACGGGCATATATTACCATTTTTTTCATTTTATTTTTACCATAAAAATGGTCATATATGACGTATGAACTCAGAAGTCTTGAAACTAAAATGGTTGTCTGAAGGAAGACTGTGTGTGCCGTGATAATATATAGATAATGTGCACGATGTTGAAGCATGTTAGTGCATGTGAGAACTGAGAACTACATACTTGATAACACTACGCCCTCAGCATTGTACATTCAGTGTGGACTTAGTCGTCTTTACTACTCGTTCTTTCTTATTCAACTGCCTTCACACTATCAATCTATCATGTTCATGTATCAACTTAACGTGGCCAGGTCTACTAACAACTACACACATGCATGTGACCATAAAACCCTGCAACCGATATCTTTTGTGTGAATTAGGTAAATACAACATTAATTTTATATTTTGTATTATTTAGGGTGACCAATAGTGGAGAGACTATGAAATATAAAGGAGTCGTCTTATTATGTAAAACCATTTTCCACAATAATTACTGCAAATAGGTTATTTAGTACTAGGACCAGTAGCTACTAAACGCACAACCAATTCCATAATGTAGCAATAGTAAAGATGGATTTCTTGTTTGACAAACAAGTAAACGAAAGTGGATCTATTTCCCAAGTCACTATAATTAATTGGCTGAAATACGTTGACTTAGCCTTTTTCATTTCCAAAACTAATAAATTATCATACAATTTACTCTTAGCATATGATTGATATCCATATAATGAGCTAGATTCAAACTAATAAATTATCATACTGTATTGATTAACATAATAAGAATAAATTTGTAATTTTTTTATTATCATTTTAACGAATATAAGTTACCTGGCCTTTTTATTTAGTCGATCGTACCACATTTTAAGATTAACCTATCCGTCATTCTCTTTTGATTTTCAGCTACCGTTTTGAATTTCACTTGATTTTTCAAGTTTTAACTATTAAGTTACTCATCCAACAATTCAACAAAGTCGAATTGTTTCCTAGATGACTAACTAGTACGAAGTAAATAATTTCATTTGGACAGTAAATCTGGTCGATAATCTGATATACATAATTTCGGGTTTCTGGTGTATGGACAATTCACCCAAATCCATTTCTACGCCGTTGAAACAATAAAACCCCACAAAAATATGAATTCAATGCTCTCCAATAAAAGCTCGTCACCTAAAACCCACCCACCAACAGGGAGGACTTCTACTTGTACAATGTACACCTCTCATTTTCTCCACTTAAAAGGTCAAATAAAAGTCTTACTACGTAGTAATGTAACATAAATTCTCATTGAAGACGGACACTATTTGTTACAAGATAAAGACGAATAATGCCCCTCTCAGAATATGTAAGTGACAAATCAACTGTGAATTAAATGGATCACTCCATTTACCCTCCCACTTATAATATTGTGAGAGAGGCACTATCCGTCCTCAATTTATGACGGATAGTGCCCGTCTTCAATAATACAAGCTGGTAATGTAGTATGCTCTTATAAACTGATAAACACGTTGCTTATAAAAAGTAAAGACTACCGTGTGGGTCCAAATTCAACTTGACCATTATAATAACAAAACAAATTGTTTTTGTAGTTTTGTTGTTAAGATTATAACCAACCCAACAACATTGGTGACAGTAATAAAACCTATCTAGTTCGAAACTTGTGAAAAATTACGGGTTTATTATATTGCTCCTAAGATTATAACCAACACAACGGACCTAATTACAATAACAAAACCTAACTTTTGAAGATTTACGGGGTTTACTAACGGATCATTTCAGGTAAAGGTAGGGCTGTAAAGGATCTGAGCCGGCTCGTAGAGCCCTCAGAATCAGCTCGGCTCGAAATTGGTCAAAACTGATTCCGTGCCGAGATTTACAAAATCCAAGCTGATCCCGAGCTTAGTAGAGATCGGATCAGAAGCTCGAGTAGGCTCGTTTTATTTTTTATTATTATTTAATTTTGGCATTTTACAGTGGTTTTTGTTCTTAGTAAAATGTTATTTAGAATTTGTAATTATATTTGATAAAAAAATGTATATTTGTAGTTATCTTAACATATAT
>JAOWBH010175391.1:0-10363 GCA_028566215.1 Silene coronaria
AATTAGTTTTTTACAATATAAAAGAAACTAAAAAAAATATCCGTGACTTCTGTTTTATAAATGAGAAAATAAACCCAAACGGCTCTAGAATAATCATCCACAATAGTTAAAAAATACTTTGCACCACATGAAGACGGATTTCGATAGGGACCCCATAAATCACAATGTATTAATTCAAAAATCGCAGAAGCTTTATTTGTATTCGAATCAAAACTGCTACGACTATGTTTTGCTTCATGGCAAGTATCATAAATAGTTTTGGAATCGGAATGCAAATTACTAACACAAGGTAATAATTTAACTACTTTATTGGATGGGTGGTCAATCCTTCGATGCCACAAATCAAAAGAATCAACGCTAACCCGGTGTATTGTTGGTTTAACCACCGCGCGCAGCAGATACAATCCGTCCCGTTGCTCACCGACTCCAATCCTCGTCCTCAAAGACTGGTCCTGAATGTGACAAAAGGTGTTAGTAAAACTGAAAACACAATCCGTCGCAGCCACAAATTGAGAGACAGACAAGAGATTACAAGCAAGGCTAGGCACATATAAAACATCTCGTAAAACAAGAAATTCATTTAAGCGAATCGTTCCAGCTAAATTAGCCGTCACCCTCTGTCCAGTGGGAAGAGTAATCGGAAATGGAGGAACTGGATGTGGGTCGGCTAACCATGTTTCATCACCGGTTACGTGATGGGAGGCACCTGTGTCTATAATCCAAGTAGGAGACATACCACTTAGACGGTCCTGAGACGAAGTCGGAACAGAACCCGAGCCACCAAGGAAATTAATACGGCCTGAATTTCGCGAGGCATATTTCTCACGACGAGCTTTCACTTCTTCAACGGTTCTTGGACGGTCTCCCCACCACTCCGGGAATTTTTGGGACTTAATATAGCAATTGGGCACATCATGACCCGGTGCAGTACAAAAGGAGCATTTTATTTTCATTTTTTCTTATCGCTCAGCATCACGCAAAGCGCGCCAGTCTACAGCGCCTGGTGCAGCAACCGAAACAGAGGGCCCCTTGACAGCGAAAGCCATAACGTCGGTGGTTCGACTGTGATGGTGGGACCAACGAGAAGGCGTTCTTCCTGTAGGACCGCATGGTACACACGGCTAAGAGTCGGCAGCGGATCAAGAGCCAACTGATGATTTCGAATAGGGCCATAAAGAGACTTGTCTAAACCCATAAGAAATCGATGGAGCCGCTCCGTATCTTGTCTAGCAAGAGCGGCTTTAGTAACCCCGCAATCGCACCCAACTGTATTACACGAGAACGGTGGTTCTTGGGCAGCAATGACATCCCACAAAGTTTTTAAATTTCCATAATACATAGTTACGGACATACCTTTAGTTTGACGACACTCATGTAATTGTGTCTTTAAGTTGTGAATCTTTGCACCATCAACGACGACATATTGGTCAGCCAGTTCGGACCATAAAACACGGGCATCCTCGGTGTTAGAGACGCTGTCCAGGATTGACGGATCGATTGAATTAAGGATCCATTGAACCACAATACAGTGTACGACCTTCCATTGCCCTAACATAAACTCATTCGTAGGTTTAGTAATTGTCCCATCGCAAAAACCGAACTTGCGCCTTGATTTCAAAGATCGACGCATTGAACGACTCCATTCATCATAATTGTCGCTTCGGAGTTTGATATGGGTGATTGATTGTCCCGGTCCTTCTTGATTAACAAGAGAGAACGGAGAGAGAGAATCGATTTTTTGTTTAGGAGTATTGGAGTCATCCCCATCGTCACCCATGGTCAGATTGAAAGAGCGAGAGGAGATGACGATTAGACGGCAGAGAAGGCTTAGAAAGCAAAGGTAGAGTTACCCTAGCTCTGATACCATGTCAGATAGTGTAATTCATATGTGATGATTTCTCATTAATCGATCAACCTATTTATACATAATATGGGCCTGGTATACATAGCTAATTAACCGGCCCTAATACCTTTTGTAGTGAGCTCCATGATTATTTCTTTTCGTCGAGGGGTTTCAGTCAATTGCATCCATTTAGTTTCATCGGTGACCTATTATATAAGTAGTACGCTAATTGGAGTTCTTAAATTCCAATCAATTATATTTATTTAATTAGAATGTAATTCACATAAATTCATAAATATATAACAATGATTGAAATAGAGAGAGTATGATTTATCGCGCCTCTTTTTAATGGATATCAACAAGCTGGTGGTTGAAAAATTGTAAGAGACTAGATTTAGTGCCCGGCCCTGCCCGACGTTAATTACGTTATTTTTGAGAACACAAATTCTCATTCGTGACGCCGATATCTGTCACAAGTTTGTAATTTGTCAAGTAAAATCCATATGGGAGATAAGATAAATCATTTAAGACTTTTTTGTCACTTTAATTTTATCTTATATATCTATGTAGGTAATATTTAACCCATTATAAACTTATAACGGATATACCATTCCAACATAATTTTGGCGGACGCATGAAAACAAACGCCCACCCTTATAAAAAAAAAGAAAAAAAAGAAAACGGACCTACCTACCCAAATACGTCACACAAAACTACTCCATAGTTTCACAGCACACTTAAACTAAAACCAACCCACCTCGTAACAAAAACACTACCAAATCTTCAGATTCAGAATCTCTCCCCTCAAAATAAAAAAAATACTAACAAAAAACTACCACTCCCGCTATCAAAATGATAGACGAACCCGGAGGACGAGGTCCGCCACACGCTATTTTATTAGCTGTGGTTGTAGTCTTAGTAGTGGCCTTGCCGTCTTTAATAGACGGCGAGGCCATTACCGAAACTATTTCTGACCTCTTAAGTCCTGTTGGACTTCTCCTCCTTCCCATCATTTTACTCCTTACTATACAATTTCTTTCGTCTTCTCGTGGCGGGGTTTTATCCTCGGTTTTTACTGCATCGGGTGAACCCGATTCTATTCATCGGGCTAGTGGATCTCCTGTTGGTGTTGCTCTTGTTCTCATGCTTGTTCTTTTTCTTGTTTATTATCGGGTTTCGTTGTTTGGTGGTGGTGACGATGATGACGAGTAGTGGATCGGGTTGTTGTGAGGGGATCGGATTTACGCAGTCTTATTTTGTATTTTTTTTTGTTTTGTTTGGATTTGTGTATAGTACTGTAGGTAAAGTGAAGTATGATTTTGATTGTATGAAGTGAACTACTTATGAAATTAATGCAAGAGAATTATGAATATTATGGTTTTAATTGACTGATTTGCCCCTCCTACTGTTTTTATAATTTGATACATATGCTTAATTTCTGAGATTTGTGGGTAAATCGAGTGTTCAATTCTGAAATAATTAGAATTAGAATTGATTAATTTGTCATTAATGGAGGGTTGACCGAGTACTACAAATTAGATTGTTCTTCAATAAGCCCGTCTTACGCAAAGATTGTGATAAACAGAGCTTTCAATGCAAATATTATTGAGTAACTCATTTAAATGAATAGTTAAATGATAAATAATCCAATTACGAATTTATCAGAATTTGTAAATATTGTAACCCGTCATTTCCCGGTAAAATTGTTAATACAATATGAACAATTGCTTTAATGTCCATGAAAAGAAGAAAGTACAGTACTAAGATAATCTTAATAACGTCAAATCATACGTCACTGAGCACTGGACATTCAAAAATATTAAAATTAACTTAATTGATAAAGTCATGAAATATAATCTTAATAACAATGTCAAATTATGTCACCGAGCACTGGACACCAGTCTCACTAGTCACTACAGTTGATTCAATTTAACAACCAATAAAATTAAACAAATACATAAAAATTGTCTTATTTAAGAAATGGGTTAATCGGAGAGACCAAGACAACACACCAACCTTTTTTCCACGCGATCTCTGGGATTTCGCACGTGGTTCACTGGCTCCACCTATTCTTTTTTAACATTGGATGCGTTTTTTTGAACAACACTGTCGACTGTAGAGTGTACTCTAGAGATTTTTGTAGGCAGTCTTACTGTGTTAATATTCTCTAGTTGACTAGATGTATTTTTTGCTTTGCTATTTTTACTTGTGACGAAAAGACACGAGTGATATCTCACTGTTAGACCCGACAAAACTGGTCGGGTTTTAATTGGGTTAGTTCAGGTTGATCACTCCAGGTTTGCATTGGATCACATTAGTTTAACCATTAAAGTAACAAAGGTTAATTGCATTTCTTGTATTTTATCGAAAATAGAAAACACAGCAAAATGTCATGTTCAAACGCACATTCAGGGGCTGGAAAACAAGGGCTAAGACAGCACAAATGAAATTGCCAACTATAATAGACAGTACCTGACTACCTGATATGTTTCTAGCTCACCACTATGATCTACATTCTAAGGAGCCCAAGTAAACATAAAATAGATTTACAATACAGTTCGCCGAAGATTTGTATGGCCAACATCATGAAGTAAATGAAGTACAAATCACGAATGCTAAGTGCTTCAAATTTTTTTTAACATAATGTACATACTAATACGGAGTACTATCGAACAATCACACAACACTCTGAGGAACTACATTATTCTTAAATTTCACTATAGGCTGCAATCTGCCTGTAAATCTGTAATGCTTCTATAAGTTACTAACTTACTACAAAGGTTTCAGTAGCATGATTCTGCAAGTGTCGAAATATCTTCAGTAAAGCCTAGGCTAGATGTACTACTACTCAATGAGTCAAAAACATCCAAATGCATCCCACACCCGCTCCTCTACTAAATGTTCTTTGAGATGTCGTAAGTGTCCCAAACCCAATTGAATATTCTGTTGCAAAACCAACAAAAGATATCAACATAACAAACAGCATAGGCATATATATACATAATACATACTGACCAGTAAGAAACTCAACACGATGGAAAAAAAACTGCAGTAATCAGTTAATGACTTCAGGAAATTGCAATAAAATTTCATTTTCAAATAAGGTTGGCAGATTTATCTGAAATTTATTGCAAAGAAGGCCTTTCTGAATTGGAATTTTTGGGAGGAAAAGCGAAAGGGAGGTGGGGGAGAAGAAGGATACAAAGTCCATTGTTTGGTTAGTAATTAGGGTTAGGAGAGAGATGCGGAAACTGTTTACAGCACTGCCCTTCCCTTTCACTTCCCCTTCCCCTTTCCGCTCTTTCCTTTTCCTTTAGCCCCCGCTACTCCCTGTCGCTCCCGATATTGTATCCAAACTGCACCATATGAGATACTCCCATACCACACCAATGGTAACATTGACTTTTTTCACACTTGTCGAGACACGTTTTGCAACGTGAATATCTTTAGTTTAACATTATTAAAAATTATAAAAATTTGATATTCTTATAGCATTCATGACGATAAAATGATAAATCAAACAAGATCTCACATGACTATATTTTGTCTTACAGATTAAGAATAATATCGAAATTCACTACGACCATGAATAGTGCCAAAAAGTCCAATGTTACCATTGGTGTGGTATGGAGGGAGTATGATTTTTCGGTTTCGATAAGTATGACTGGATGTTAAGCTACGATATTTAATCCCTTGTTGTCACCATTTTCAACATTGCCTATTGCTATGCCCAATGTTAACACAGTAGATACCTCATTACAACGAAGTACATGTTAAACCCAGAAAATAGCAAGAGTTGGTATCTTACTGCAGGTTTGATTCACTACAAACACTAATGATGGGCTCGATACATATCTATCTCTATTAGCTTTCCTGTCGAAGAGCTAGGCCAAAGAGCTGATTGCCCTAGACCAAGAGTATAGATATCACCGGGGAACAAACTACGAATTTTACACTATTTTTTTCCACATAACAGTTCAATGTTTATTAAAACATTAATCATGTGCGTGGAGTAGGGTGGAGATAGATTAGTAGGTTGTGAACTTGTGATGATAGACCTACCCTACTGAGAACATTATATTTTTTTCAAGTAGTTTAGGGAATGGTTATTGTACTAGGTAACTGAAAGTTAAAGCTCCAATTGCGAACAAGAAGCTTATGTTAACTCCTATAGGTCGCTTGCAACATTAGTAATTATTAAGAGAGTAATAGAGCCTAAAATGAGAAGAAAGAAGAGATTGGTAGTTAGTGGTGGTAGTGGAGAGCGGAAAGAGGAGGTGATGAAAGAATTATTACCAACATATGAATAGCACATTACGTAGGGAGTTAGGGGAAAGGTGGGTAATTATTCCCGACATAAAAAAATAACACTGCTCCCATTTCCTCATTTCCAACTTCCATCACCACCATCTCCTCCATTTTCTAGTTCGTTTGAGCCATAGTGATCCCCTGACAATTACTCTCATCTCAACGAGCCCTTAGAAGCGATAGTTTAGTATCTTCCCACAGCAGAGATGTACTGCAACATAACCAGGGTCTCCTACGAGTCCTATCTTTGATCTGAAATTTTTTTCTATGAAAAAGATTGGACATTTAAACCTTATTCTAAATTGGTCATTTCCAGCCTTTTTCTCAAATACCTAGCAAGCCAATAATGCTTCCAGAATCAATAATACATTAGCCATTGTTTCTGATGCATCCTACAGACAATCTGCAGTACAAAACCTAGAAACCAATTGTGCCCGAGATGTCTAAAATGCCCGTACATAGCACTGATAGTGACACTACTTCGAAGAGAACAGTCACTCTACTCCGTCATAAGTTAGTAATCCCTTTCTCCATAAATTCACTTTTCCTCTGTTTAACAACCTTCCTTAATTGTGTGCAAAACAAACAGCAAAGATGGATAGTTCAAGGAACCAGCAACAAAAATAAGCTAAAAGATATGGCACTCCACCCGTATAAACTTCCTTTTCTACTCTCAATGTCAACTAATTTGAAACATCAAAAACTCTTATAGTGCTCCACCTTTCAATATGGCACTCACGCGCACGATACACCACAAGAGCGAATTATAAACACAAAGCAACAAACCGCAAATTAGCATCTTAGAAGGACGGATATCACCAATTGGCAATGACCACTCGCATGTGATCTAAGATATCTTACTAAGAGCGAATTAGCACAATTCTTTAGAGATTGAATGAGAAAGTATTAGCATTGTTACACTTTTGAAAATAACTTGCTGAAACAAGAACAAGGTTCACACGGTGACAATAACGACTAAAAGACAGAAATTCAAGACATACTCCTCCAGGCATTTCATCAAACTGTCACCATTGCTAATATATTATCTCATTCAATTTCTAAAAATAGGGGTAGTAGAGAAATGAAGGCGAAACTGTGTAGAAATGATTTAGAGGGAAATTATATTCATGTACAACTTACACCATTGCCTCCCCTTCCCTTCACTCTATCACCCTCTCCTCCCTTTCACTTCCGATATTGTATACAAATTCCAAACCACACTCTATGCAATATGATTGTTCAGCTTCGGTAAGAAAGCTTTATGACCTAATGCTAAGCTTTGAGATTTTATCCCTTGTCGCAGTTTTCAACATTTCAACCCTTGTGAGAATTTACTTCATTGGTCTATATATGTGCGAATAAAATTCCGTTGTGCTAAGCTAGTTTCAGAGTGTTTTCAACATAATCAGAGTACATCGTGCAGAGATTCTTATATCCAGAACCAATACTACATTGGCCATTGTTTCTAATGCATCCTAAACCTAGAAACCAAAGTCCCCAAGATGTGTCAAATCTCCGTACATAGTACTGAAATTGACTCTACTTTGAGGAGAACATTCACTCTATTCCATATAACATCATAAGTTAGTAATCCCTTTCTCCATGAATTTACTATCTTCCTCTGTAACTTTAACTATCTTCCTTCATTATTGTGCAAAACAAACGACGACGACGGTCAGTGCCAGTCTGCCAGCAATAAAAATAAGGTAAAAGATATGGCGCTCCACCCGTATAAACTTACCTTTCTACTTTCAATGGAAACTAATTTCGAGCACCAAAAACTCTTATAATGCACCTCCTTTCACTGGGGCACTCACGAGCAAGACATCACAACAAGAACACAGAAAGCACACAATATGCATATGTATTACCAACAAAATCACAAATCATAATCGGCATAAGAGCACAAAGCAGCAAATCGAAAACAACCTACGAAATAGCATCTTATAAGGGCGAAAAAACACCAATTACCACATGAGCGCATTAGCAGACTTTAGAAATTGAATTGATATAATGTATTAGCATTGTTACACTTTTGAAAACTAACTTGCTGAAACAAAAAACAGGCTTCACACCGATAACAACGAAAAGACAGAAATCCAAGACATACTCCCCTAGGCATTTCATCAACCTGTCCTTTTCAGAAACAAAAACAGGTTTCACACCCCGACAAAATCGACAAAAAGACAGAAATTCAATGCATATACTCCCCCAGTCATTTCATCATGAAATTTGAACAAACCCTACGAAAATGAAATGGGGTATAACAACAAATCAAGCGACAAGCAATACAAAAAACTTAAATTTCTCAATTAATATGATCCTCCTTCCGTCCCAATCATTTGTTCACCTAGCATACTCGTCACAAAGAATTTAAAAGGTAAACAAATGACCAAAACGAAGGGTATACAATTTCTTCCAACAACAACCAAAACAACAAACCGAACAAAAATCGAGAGAAAATACCCGAATAAACCCTGGATCAAACCACCGGCGGAGGAACATTACTCTTAAGAAAACTCCCCAAAACACCCAAAACCGCGAAAGCCAACAAAGGACTAAGATCAATCTTCTTACTATTAGCACTAGGGGGCATAATAGTCCTAAAAAAATTCAAACAAGGATCACACAAATCCCTAATAGCCGAAAAAGGCTGTTTTTCCCAGGGCATATTCGGAAACCAAGAAAGCAAGATCCTAACAATCAAAACACTATGGTATAAATCAACCCATTTTCCGGCGGCATTCGCCACGGCGATAAGCGGTTCTTTGAATTCATGGATGGAGGAGAGTAATTGAACAGCAACCCTTTTCGACACGGCGAGGAGGGTTATTAGGGTTTCCTTCGTCGGCATGGATGGGGTTAGAGAGGGAAGGGCTGGGAGCGGGAGAAGGGCTGCTTTGGGTTTTAAGAGGTAGGGTTTTTTAAAGGGGGTGTGGGTTTTGGTTAGGTGTAGGGGACGGAGAAGAAATGGTTTGGGCAACGAGACGGTGGCGGTGGTGTGGCGGTGGTGAGTGGTGGAGTTGAGGAAGAGGCGAGGGTGGGAAGCGGTGAAGATGGTGGTTGCCATTGTTGTTGTAAGGGGAAGGTGAATGAAGCTTCGAGAGAAGGGGTGTTTTGTGAAGGTTTGAGTGTTTGACGAGCTTTTATAGATTCCTCTTTTTTTTTGTTGATTTTACGGATTATTGCGTGAGACGGTCTAAACAGGCACGTATATACGATGGGTAAAACTTGGTTTTGGTAGGTTATGACTTATGATGTCTGTTGTACACGAAGTCATTTTTTATGTTAGTGGTGACATTTTATCGTCTTAACCGTTCTAACTTCTAAGTCAACGAGAAATAAAGGTGAGTCTTATTGGGTACAAAATTTTGCATTTTGGTGAAAAGATGATTTAAAAATTGAATATTCTTATGTAAGGTCGATTTGTTAAAACCGCTTCACATAAGAATATTTTAATTTTTTATATATCTTTTTACCAAAATGCAAGATTTTTAAGAAAATTGTTGTATGGTATAAAATCGATTTTATTGAAGTATTATGCCATTTTAATGGTAGATTAGAGTATTTCAATTCATAAATGATTAGCCAATTTATATTTACACGGTTTCTATTTTTAATGTGATAGTTTGATCATATTTTCTTTGCATTTATAAATTTCTTATTGATTTTATTAAGTGAATAGTTTGATAAATAATTAGAACAATCTTATCTTTAGAAAAGCAGAAACATTTATTGCATTCCTGTTAACCCACGTCATCACAGCAAGAATTTTTTTTTTAACTGAAAATGTGGGACCCACAGCAGATTATACGGATTTACTTGCAGTCATAATTTAAATCATGCACTAACCATATGCTTTCATGCCTTCATATATAAGCTTTTAATACATAGGCTTTTATACATTTTTACTTCAATGTTGATTTAATGTTAATGTTATTATGTTAATATTTACAAATTTTAATTATTATGTTATTATTTAATATATTTAATATATCAATTAATATATCTATTTTTTAAATATAATAACAACAATCATATCAATACTATTATATGAATCAAGAAAACAAGGGATTTTAATGTAATTAAAGAAATTTATACAAATTAATTATACTATATAGTTGTAAATCAATAACACCGTATGATGGACCCGATCAAGGGACTTTAATGTAAATATTATATAGTTTTGGTTAAAGTATAAATTTAGAAAAC
>JAOWBH010175402.1:0-10361 GCA_028566215.1 Silene coronaria
GGTGTTCGGTTGGTTCAATTACTCTCGTATAAGGTTTATCGGGTTCCTCATTAAGCCTAATGATCATCTCACTAATCTCAATTAGCATAATTAATCCTCTTACTAATACCGGGTATTACAGTTATACTCATGATTGAAACTTATTACATGAGTAAATTTATACTCATGATTGAAACTTCAATCATGAGAATATCTTTTATCCAATCAAAGTTGCAAGAAAATAACTTTAATACGACTATAGACTCAGAATATCAAACTTATTACATGTCGGGTATATTACAATACTCATGTAATAACGTTATGATTACTAGTTATTAAACGTCAAGCTTACAAAGCTTTTTTTCCCGCCTATATATCATAGATTATGCACCATACAAAAGAAATAATTGCTCAAAATAATCGTTAGAAATGATTTCAATGAGATCTTGCTTCAATTCAAATCAGGCAAATATACACTGATCAATCCTCAAATTAGGTAAATCACTAATAAGTAAATAATTAAGATTATATCATAATATCATAGATTATATCATATAATTATTCTCCCCTACTATCATCAGTTGCATTCCCTCTCAATTTTTATTGTATACTCCCTTTCTATGAGAGTCCTCTTTTTATGAATCTATGGTAATGCAATAAAGCAAAGGACACACCAACAAATTTTGATGTAAAAGGCTCGATTTTATGGATGTGCTCCGCATACATGGAGAACTTGGGTACACAATTCACTTAGTTAATTTGTTCAATTTCTTCTTTTTTTTTTTCAAAGTTTCACATCTTTTATTTCATTATTCATTCTTATATTTGTAACTTGATTACAAATAAATTTCTTTCTCTTTAATTTGTCTGTCAAAGTGTTGTATCTTGGATCATACTTTGTGATTTGGTATATTTGAAAAAGTTTTCCTATAGGTGTTTTATCTTATACAACATTTTTTTCCTTTTGAACGGTATAATTTTCCGACAAATTTCTAAAAATGGTGTTTTGAACTCCTTGAGAATTCTGGTAATCATGTAATTTTATAGATTACTTTTCTTCATTTGGTCAATCCATCGATGACAGAGGCTCATTATTTTTTAATCTGCTTAACTGGTTGTCTGCTTTTAACCACTGATTAGAGCTTTCTCTAATGATGGGTAAGAGATACGACTCAATAATGACTTATTACATCGGAGTTGGTTTAGCTGTTTTGAAATTTATTGTTTCACAAGCCTTTATTTTCATCCAAATTTCTTCTAAATGTCAAATAGAATGTAATGACTTGCATTTCTAATTCACATATTAATATGGTGTATAATTTTTATAGGTTGCTATGGATCACCTATTAAAAAAGCTATGTGCACTGAGAGTAGATGGATACATTCTGTTACATAATTTCATGAATTTAGATTATAAATTCGTTAGTTTTTTCGACACATACAACAAGAGATTATATGGCTCAAAGTGTTATCTCACGTGAGTTACATCAATAGCTTTCACTACTATTAGTGTGTGTTTTTTTAACCAATCTAATGATAATGTTTTATGTAGAAAGCACCTATGTTTTAACAACTACTGGTATATCCGTCACAAACTTGAGTACCCATATAGGTAGATAAGACAAAAATTAAAGTGTCTAAAGTGTCACAAATGATTTGTTTTATCTATCCATGTGAATTTTACTTGACCCGTTATAAGCTTGTGACGGATATCGTTCGTTACAAATGAGAATTTGTGATCTATGAGATGGTATACCGTCAAACTAATGCAATGGTGTAACTAATGACTTTTAAACTTAATAATACATATGATCTATACATGCCCGTGCAACTTTGCACGGGTTCTAAGCAAGTTGTTTACATAATCCAACTTAAATATGATAATAACAATAGAAACACATGGCACCACGGATACTAGCAGCATCTTCGGGTTCAATGGTAACATGGCGATCGATTACCACCGTGCCCTTCTTTACTCAGTTTTGTAGAGGTCAATAAGGGAATGTCAGTTAAGCGATTAGTTTCTGCCACCTCCAATTAACAAGAAGCCTTTAACATGACCTTTCCTAGTAAATAAGGACGTTACCATCTCGATAGCCCAACGCAATACATATCAAATGGACAATAAATAAACATTTATTGAAAATGCTTATAAAAAGGTGAAAGATAATATTATTACAACCAATATCCAAAATCCAAAGTACAACTAATTAAACCAAAATGATGTATAAAACAATGTCTTCTAGACTCAACGGAAGCTACTAATAGTGAAACACTCGACCGATTCCCAATCAATTCCGCAAAAAGTTAAGCAATCAACACTGCTAGAATGCACTGCTCCTTATGTGCCAGGAATATCAAATAGATGACCACAGTTTTCAAAGCATACAAGGTCACTGCAATTATACAATTAATCATATGTATAACAACGAAAACACATACAATTATACAAATATCCACACCAGACCAACCCTCCAACTCCACAACTCCCACTTAACAAGTATCTGAGCCGCAACATGGAACACAAACTTGCACTCATTGCAATGAGTAACCAACCCTTGCCGATGTCAGACCACAGTTGGACATCAAAAGCCCCACTCACCTCAGTGAGCATTCCCAAATCCTTAATGTGCACATCCTCTTTGTGACCGGAGCCACAAGGAGCTAAGGGAGATGAAGTCAATCTCTCGATATTGCTTCATAATCACTCTCAATCACCATTACCATAATCACCATAATAACATCACAATAACAACAATCATAATCATATTCAAATCATCATCAAACATAATACTATAATCATCTCACAATCAACCATATAACCATACTGGGTAGGGTAACCCTACCTCGATAGCAAATTCCATGACAAACAAAAGACACTAGAAATGCTCTTCTACAAAGTCGTCACCTACATAAAATAGTACAATCCACAATTACTACTATGCATCCTTAATCAAATATTAATAACAATCTTTCCCAAAACCCATAATCTGGGTTTAGATCAGTAATACCCAACATGTTAAGACACCCGTTGACCGACCTTGGACGAGTTTCAGACCATAGTGGGATCATTTAGGGAGGGGTTGCTCTTGACTGAATTCTGAGAATTCGATCGAGTTGGCATAACTCGGCCGAGTGAGTTAGCACTCGGCCGAGTGGCGTCTACTCGGCCGAGTGGACCCTTTGCTCGTCCGAGTTCTGTGACATCGGAATGATATTTAATAACTCGGGAGTTGCGAATTAAATCATTTCTCGTCATTTCATTTCTCCCTCCCCTCTCGTAAACCTAGCAGACTTCTCCCCTCAACCCTCTTCTACCATCACACATCTACCTTTGACCTTGGATGAGGATTGCTTGGCTCAGAATGGGAACTACGGGATTGGATCTTAGTGTCGTCACAGTTTGCTTGTGTGGATGGCTTGCTGTGTGTACTTGGTGACAATTCCCCGAGAGGTAGGTTATCCTACTCAGTATTTATTATGGTTTATATTATGGTTGATTGCTTGTGTAATTGTTGTTATGATGGTTTGTTTGTTGACGGAGGTGTTGGTTCTTGTGATTGTTTGTGGGGCAGTTGGAAGACGGTCTCACCCCCATTTTCCACCCCTCGTGACTCCCATCACGGAGGGAGATGTGCACATTAATGGAGTGGGTTCGATCGTGCGTCGAGCGGGGATTTGATAGGGATTGGCTGCGGTCCCCCACTGGCGGCGCGGGTTACCTGTTGCGATGGGTGCCCGATTGGAGTGGTGATGTTGGTGACGATGATGGTGTTCACTGTTGGCTAATGTTTATATTGTGTACCTTACTTATATTGATATTGACTGTTTACTGACGTGTGGTGGTTGTTGTGTGTTCATCCTCTTCTGATGTGTTCTGTTGTGATCCATTTGATATTGCCGGCAAATGGTGAGCAGTCGGACTAGCAGGTGATAGAGTAGCTTGCTTGGCTTGGGATCGGTTGGAGAGTGCTCGGGTTCGAGTTGGATCGTGGAGTCTCACTTAGCTTAGTTGATAGAGAATAGTTGATGATTTGTAATTCCTTTATTTCCGCTGTAATAATTGTAATTACTCTAATAATGTTTCATTATGGTTTCAATGATGCTTAATTCCGTGGGAAACCGAGATGGTAGTGCAACATCCTGTCGGGGAAGGTCTTGCAGAAGGCTCCTCGGTAGGGTGGGGTGTTACACTCTCCCTACTCAAGCCATTAATGTGCACATACCTATTGAGATGGGAAACCTAATAGGCGGCCTAAGCATAAGACGGTCTCCGAACCGTCTTATGTCTCCTCAACAACCATAAAACAACCAGAACAGCTCCTCCAACCTCCACAATCATAAACACAATACAACAAGCAATGCATCATGTCATCATATAATCCATTTTATAAATCATGAATTTAATGTTATCATGCAATTCTCCACCGTGTAATACCAACATCGATTATCCAATATTTCAACATATTCCAATTATGTCAATCTCATGGTGTCAAGGCACAACCCCATAAACATATTATGATGCACCCAAGATCTCATTTACGCTTCTTTAATGATACAAAGATGACTAACATGTTATAATGCAACTATATTGTTTATGTGAGATTAATTATGCACAAACACCAAAGATGTACATCTTAAATATTAAAACCGAGTAGAATTAACCTACTTTTTAGCATGCTCCAAGAAGCTATTCAAGTCCGGCCTGAGTCCGGCTCATAAAATCGTCTCATCATACAATAATCGCATAATAATAATTATCATAATACATCCTATACTATTGTACAAACCAAAAACACTTATTATTACTCACTAATTACTTATTAATCTAATTAAACTTACTAATTAATTAAGTATATAAACACCCCAAAAGTTAGGGTTAACAAGAGAAGAGATCTAACTTACATTGTGGAAAGGAATAAGGAGTAGGTGACAAATCTTCAAACCAAGCTTGAAGACTAAAGAGGCGTGTTTAAGAGTGTTTAGAGAGAGGAGAGAGTGTTTAGATTTGAGGATGAAGAAGAAATTGGGATAAGGTTTGCTAAAAAGAAGAAGGTCCCAGCTATTAAAAGCGGGCTGATACACGCTCACTCGGCCGAGTAAACCTTTCACCCAACCTAGTACTCTCCACTCGGCCTAACTCGGCCGAGTACAACTCACTCGTCCAAATACACCTTGTACTCGACTGGTTGCACTCAATCGGTCCACTGAATTCTAACTCAGTTCGCCGTTCCACTCTCATATAAGATCGTTAAGGTTCTTATTAAGCCTAAGGTTTCACTTACTAATCCCAATTATCATTCTTAATCATCTCAATAATACCGGTATTACAATATTCCCTCGAAGTTCTCCTCACTCTAGCATTCTTATTAGTAATTGACAATTAGCATTGTAACCCTTTCTCATTGTTAATCCGGTCGGCAATAACACTAATTCGCAATACTAGTTAATCAATCTTGGCCGATTATTAATCAAAAAGAATTATAAACAATAAAAAAGCGGTAATTGATATAATCTAAATAACTAATATATTATTCCCCTAATTCATATTCATTGATTTCCTTCACCCTAAATGTAGAATTAGCTATTCATACTAACATGATGAACAATAAACATGATCAAAGAATGCATAATTAAAGAATAACATTAAATTGACAAATGGAATTCGATTACCAATGACGAAGGATTATAGATTGTTCTACGTACGGAATGAACAAAGTCTCCTAATCTCTCTAAAGCTGCTGAAAGTTTTCGTAATTAAAAGTCTAACCTAATTGAAGTCGTAAGTATTTAAACAACTTATTAATTAGAAATCCTGAAAATCGGGTTGTAGCAGTAAATAACCCAACTAGGAAGACTCAGCGTTACAGCAACTCTTCCGAGCTATGACAACAATTGTTCCACTTTGGTTCGTAACTTCTCCTTTCATCCCTTGCTTCCTTGTACTTTTGCAATATAGTCCAATAAGGATAGCAAGGTGGGGGAAGCGATATTTCATAAAACATAATGCATTTAGTCAAATAAAGCACAAATATCAACAAAAAATGCATTATAACGGGAGCATAAATATCATATACTTCCTAAAATACACTCATCAATACACATGGCTCTATCTTTTAAGATGTGAATTTGATCTTCTCTTGTCTTTACTCCGTAGCTTTGGTTGTCTTTGGTACCCCTGACTCCGCGTCTACACCTCACATAAACTCCAACTTAGTTTCATATCTAGCATTTTTTTGGCTACTCTTCCACACAAAGCACTTACTTCTGTCATGGTCTTATTACCCACAAAACCTAGTGGGAGAGTCCGTAAAAATTATAAAATTTAATAAATAACAGGAGTCGTCAATATGTTTTATAAAATAACATGCAAAAACTAATTTTTGAAAATAAAACGGAAAAGCCCTATTGGTGTGTTATACAGGGACAAATCTGTCGCTCTAGTAAAACCAAAGATTATGAACTCGGAGGTAAAAGTAAGGACAGGGAAGGTGTTATGCACCCGAAACGTCCATCTAGCTGACGAACTCAACTATTTATTAATCAAATTATATACTTGACGAAATTAGGACAGACAAAGCAATACAAATTACTCCGTATATACATGCATAAATGGAGGCGGAGCTGCAAGTCTTCAGTTACATCATATAAGGCTCATCAGTCCAAACTCCAAATGCAAACCAAGGTTCCTTTAGATGACTCTCCATAACAGTTCCAGAGAAGTACAAGATTGGGCCTGACCATGGTCTGTCTCGCCTAAGGACTACATCTATTACAACTCTTCCTAGGATCCAAGACTTAAAGAAGCTTGACTCCCAAGTAAATATTAGGAGTAATGCTTTCATATTCTATACTTACAGAATAGTCATATTAGAGTATAGCCTCGTAACAACTCACCCAATTGCTTTAGTTGTGCTGTTTTTAGTCCTTTTATTAGAGTTAAAATGCTCACATTATATTGACCAATCAGTGCCATATATGTTGAATGTCAATTTTTATGAATGAACTTATTTCCTTGGTGGAAGTACAGACCATAACTTTTGTGGAATTGGACATTCAATCCCTGACCTTTGTGGCATATAATGTTGTTTCCCTATTCACGTTTACTTTTGTTATTCTATTTACATGTAGGTTCTTCATTTTGAACAGGACTTTCCTTACTCATTAGTTAATAGCTTACACATACAGAACAAAGTTTTCAACTTTGTTAGTCCTATCTTACAAAGCAGGCTTTTTGTAGATACCCGTAGCATGGTACTCGTATTTATAACTCTCGACCAACACCCAAGGATGATTGAACGAAAACATGTGCCAGAGGTTTAAAATGATTTAGTAGTTAATAGAGATTGGATTATATTTTCCATTGGAATAAAGTAATTAACTTTTATTTGAATTTTGTTTGTTTTAAATGATTTTATTTAAAAATGATTTAGAGTCGAAAAATTTAACTTCGACAAATTAATTTACATTTTTGATAAATTAAAATTTATTTAAGTCTGTTTCTTCATTACCAGATTCGATTTTCACCTTCGCTTGACGCTCATTTCTCGTCTTTGTTTTGTGTTTGTTTTTGCATGCAATTAAGCTCGATTTGATCTCGACTTTTAACTTGAGTCATCACCACTCCATGGCACATGTTCCCATGAACAAACATGAGCCCAATACCCACCCCATGCTCTCCACACAAGTCTCAAACATAGCCCTCAAACATCTCTTACTGATGCCAATAACAACCCAACCCCTTCCCTTTGCATGTCTATCGACCAGCTTTCCCATGACCCAAACTCGCACTTTGATCCATCCTAATATACTCCACACATCCAGCTTGGTCCCCAAGCAGAGGATCTCCCCCAACACACAATTTCCTAAAACCCAAAATCTCCCTTACCTTATTCTCTTCACTTACTCTTGACTTAAATCCCACCTCTTGATTTTTCCTTCTTCTCTTATAAATACTCTCTTACCTCCTCCTTCCTAACCCTTCAGCCTATCACTACCATACACAAGGAATAAACAAGAACAGATCACAAGAAAAAAAACTCTCAAAAATCGAGCTCATAAACAGCCCATTGCACTTGCATATTCCGCCACCAACAGCCCTTGTTTACACCTTAATAAACCACCCTTAACACGGTCAACTAACACAACTACGACCTATATTACACTCTCCTCACTTTCCTATACAAAACTATCACAAGAGCCACTCATATGCACCACCATGCCAGGCACCAGGATACACCTCCAACACCCCTTTGCAAAATAGCCACTCGTAACTCTTTGTCCAAAATTTACCAAAAAATAGTTCTGACCGGCCCACTATGACCAAAAATCGACCACCCTTGTGCAACCCAATTGTCACCTTTCAAAGTCACATACCTTACTTTTCAACGTCATCTAACAAACCCAAAATATACGAGACCAACAAAGTTGTTTAACACCTTGAAAAACTAACCTCAAGTTGTCTATTCAAGTTTGAAAGTTGTTCAAATCATTGTTGAAATGCCCCTAATCAATCATTGCATCAGGGATTCAATGTCGACTCCAATCCTAACTCGATCCTATCTCACACATGTAGGTTGAGGGGGTACTTACAAAACCCGTCTTCTTCCCTTTTCTCCTTTTATTTATTATTAGGGTTAGTTCATAGGAATAATCCATCATATGGGTAGTCTGCTTAAATTATTTCATCCTTTAATTAATTTGAATTTAATCAATCATATCCCTCATTCTTTCCCGGAACAAACTCACTTAATTTTTTTACCTATTGTATAAGGTCACATTTTCTTCCCTTTTCATTTAACTCCCAAAGCCGACCCACTCCACGGCAAACACCACACCCACATTTGTCTCTCTCACCCTCAAATTCTTACATCGCTAATCCCCCATTGTTACACACACACACACCACCTACCACAATCACCTATTATACTCACCGGTCAGTATATACTCAGAGGGAGTCAGCGCCAAGGGAGTGGTGGTCTGAGAGAGGATCATCGACGGTCCACGGAGGAGCAATGAACGAGGGGAGAAGAGATGAATTGGGTTTTTTTGGAATTCGGGTAAGAATTAAGGTGTCTCAACCCTTAAATACATAAAAGTGACCTATTGTTCAGGTTGCCTGTCGCCTTAGAATCTTATTGTCACCCATATGATGGATTATTCTTATGAAATAACCCTTATTATTATGCTTATTACTAACCAAGTAACATAATGCTTACTAGATGGATGTTTAAAATTGACTTACAAAAAGCCTATGATACTGTTGAATGAGATTTTGTGGATCAGCTCCTCAGTGCATAGCGCACTAAAGTTCCCAAATCATTTCAGGGGAATGATTGATTATGCAATGCATCACAACTGCAACTTTCACTCTATCTTTGAATGGTGAGAACTTTGGCTGGAGGGTTTCAAGTCAAGGACATCACTGCATGGAATCAAGCTAGTATGCTTAAATGACTGTGGCACCTTGATGAGGATATTGGCTCCATCTGGTCCATGTGGGTCACCAAGTATTACCTTTCTGAATGCACTTTTTGGGATCCATTTATGCAGGAGCAGGAGTACTATGCAGAGAATCTCAGGGGTGTTATTCTTGTCAAGGATATGTCACTCAGTAAAATGGGGAGCCTGTAGGAAGCTAAGTCAGCGTTGAATGGTTGTTCAACCCATGTAAAATTTTCTATGGAAAAAGCCTATGAGATACTGAGGTTTAAATCACAACCAAAGGTGTGTTATAAAGCAGTGCGCTTATGTTGGCCGTCCAAAGGAAACTAGCAACAACAAATTTGTTAATTCAGCGTGGTCTATGTTTAGCGAATAGATGCTTCCTTTGCAAGTGTTGTGCACAAAGTTAAAGGCACTTATTCTTCAAATACACATACTCTGCATCTATTATTCCTTCAGTTATTGCCTGGAATGGTGTTCATATTCACAACACTCAATTAGTCAGTTTACTAGTTGGTTTATAAAAGGAAGCCAAGGAAGAATTGGAGATCCAAATGGACAAGTTGTTGCATTTCTACAATTATATATTGCTTCTGTAGAGAATGAAATAGGAGGATATTTGAGGGAGTGGAGAAGGACTCAGCTTCTCTATTCAAAGAGGTTCAAATTGTTACCAGTGTTATGTTGAGTTCATTAACCTTAATTAGATTCATTTAATTCGTTATATAAATTACTCACAATTTATATTAGGTGGATCTAGTTGCATGCAAGTGAAATTAATCAAAGATTAAGAGGAAATATATGTTCTTACATTGTATATTTCGGTTTACGGGCACAAGTAAGGTCTCCTACCTTCACCTTTTCTTGAGCTAATGATTTTAGGATGATCCTCCTTAAGACACCAAATGTAGATGTCACTCCAAAAGATTGCACCCAAG
>JAOWBH010175413.1:0-10361 GCA_028566215.1 Silene coronaria
CAACAATTATACAAGCAATCAACCATAACATAAACCATACTGAATACTGAGTAGGATAACCTACCTCTCGAGGAACTATCACCAAGCACACATAGCAAGCAATCCACACAAGCCATCCGTGACGACACCAAGATCCAATCCCGTAGTTCCCATTCCGAGCTAAGCAATCCCCATCCAAGATCAAAGGTAGATGTGTGAGGGTATAAGAGGGTTCAAGGGAGTAGTCTGCTAGATTTATGAGAGAAGGAAAAGAAATGAAATGACGAGAAAATGATATAAGTCGCGACTCCCGAGTTAATAAATATCATTCTGATGTTACAGAACTCGGCCGAGCAAAGGGTTCACTCGGTCGAGTAGACGCCACTCGGCCGAGTGCTAACTCACTCGGCCGAGTTATTCCAACTTGGTCGAATTCTCAGAATTCAGTCAAGAGCAACCCCTCCCTAAATGATCCCACTATGGTCCGAAACTCGTCCAAGGTCGGTTAACGGGTGTCCTAACATGCTGGGTATTACACTCTTTGTTACATATCACATGATTGTTGGAAGGTTTTATAATTTATAAGCTTGGATTCATGTTTTGTGTATAATTTCATATCATCTTCATGTTGGTACCAAAGCAAGATATATTTGGCATAACTTAGGGTGATTGTTATTATGGTTGTGGTATGATTTAGAGCAGAGTGGGTTGTTGATTTTAGTTGTTGAGGAGACGTAAGACGGTTCGGGAGACCGTCTTACGCTTGGGTCGCCTATTAGGTTTTCCCACCCTAATAGGGATATGCACATTTATGACTTGAGTACGGAGAGACTTGCAATGCGTCGCATAGTCGGGCAGAAGTTTGGTTAGCACCCGGGCCCGTACTTGGGTACGTCCCAATACATATTTTCGGACTGCAGTCTGGGTTATTGTAATACTCCACTGAACCGAAGGCGTTATTAGGGTGGGATATCCCCTTAAAAAGGTCCATTGATAGGCTTAAATGACAAGTCCTTAAAGGGATTAGAAGTACTACTCATATCTACAAAGTGCACTTTCTATTTTGGTTATCCATACAAAAGAACTCCACAATTAAGCATGCTTAGTTGAGAGTAGTCTTAGGATGAGTGGCCTCCTGTGAAGGTTTCCGGGATGTGCATGAGTGAGGAGAAAATGCGCTGGAAAGGACCCGTGTTGATCGTTGGGCCAAGTACACAACTTGGCGAGCTACCATGATTGACCGCTCCCGACGACCCTAGGTTTGGATCGGGGTGTGACAGTTATGGGTGGCGGTATTGCGATGCCATTACCGGTTTGTTTGCACACTTCCTGGCATTTCATATTACTTCACCTGTCATGTTTATTATGCATTCTATTGCCAAAGCTAACCTTGTTTTGGAAAAACGTGTCGATCCATATGAATATTTCCACTTATTTGGGGAGCAGTAGCTTGACAGGTAATCATATGCATCTCATGCAGGATTCAGAGGCTTGGGAGCGGTCCATCGTTTTGTCGCCACTTATGTATTAGACTACTTCGACATTAGTATTCGTAGTTGGAACTCGTACCTTGGTATTTGGATTTATGTATGACTATCACTTTTAAACTATTTATGTTAAAATGCCTTAGATCAAATTGTTCGCACCATAAACTCGGGGAACCGAGCATGTGACGCTCTTATTAATTGAGAATTGCCTTATTTATGGCCTCTAGATTAATTGGGGTGTTACACAGAGACAGTCAATGGACATCATCATAATAAGTATGAAACTATTTAAGAGAGTACGATTAAATCATAGAACCGATAAAATAAGATAGAGAAAATAAACGGTTAGGATAAGGAAAGGGAAGGCTATTTTGGGTAAACGGGCAAGGATTTGGTCAAACATAGTGTAATACCCTACACTTTTATTGTAACGCACTTGACCGACTACGACAGGGCAATCGACCGAGTGGCCCTGTGCTCGACCGAGTGACCGACCGAGTGACTGACCGAGTGACCTTAGGGCATATTCTTCTGATTTTTCTTCTAGTCGGCCGAGTGACCTGTGACACTCGACCGAGTGATGGTGGCACTTGAACGAGTGCCTCGAGCACTCGACCGAGTGCTTTGCGCCGGACTTGTTTTGCGCGTGTGGGCTTTGTGTTTTTGGGCCTTGATATATAAGCTTCCTTTTCAGATTTGTTCTTCATTTCTAACCATAAAACCCTTTCTCTACCTCCCCATACTCTCTCTAAACCCTCCAAACTCTCTCAAAATCCATCAGCATGCTTCATAACCATATCCTCTCAAGATCTCACCTTATGCTTGAAGATTTGCACTCAAGTTTCAACCCTTCTTCATTTCTTTACTTTGTAAGTGATTATTTACCCTTTTTCCTTTATTTATTTTGTTAGTAAACCCTAACTTTTGGGGTTTTGTTATGGGTTATTGTTTAGTAGTTAGTATGTGTAATATTGGTAATTAAGGGATAGTAATAAGGGGTTTTAATTAGTATAATGGTATATGATGTATTGTGTTAGTTATTATGTGATTATTGTAGAATGAGACGGTTTTATGAGGCGTAATCTTGTAGTGTTGGATTTGCTTATGGAGTATGCTAATTAAAAGGTATGTTAATCCTACTCGGTTTCAATAATGAACATGTTGTATATGTTATTGTTGATAATGTAATTAGTCTAATATGAATAACTTAATTGCATTATAACATGTTTAGCATTAATCATGTCATTAAAGAGGATTAATTGGGATGTTGAGTGCATTATAACATGATTATGGGATTGAGTGCTTGATTTCATATTGTTGGCCTAATCGACAATGTGGGTATGTGTTGTTTGGCATCATATGGCAGAGTGTTGTATGATAACAAGACATTCATGAGATATGAAACGGTTTATATGTTGGCATGATGTATTGCATATTGTATAGTATGTGTGGTTCATGGAGGTTGGATGAGGTGTGATGGTATTGATACATGGCTATTGAGGAGATGTAAGACGGTAGGGAGACCGTCTTATGCTTGAGTCACCTATTGGGGCTTCCCACCCCAATAGGTTTGTGCACATTAATGGCTTGAGTACGAAAAGGCTTACGATGCGTCGCAACGTCGTAAAGGAGTCCGGTTAGCGCCCGGGCCCAATACATGGGTGCGTCCAGGTACTTGTTTCAAACTGCGGTCTGGGTAGTGGGGGTGAGCGGTACTGAGGTGCCGTCACCAGGTTGTGGGAGCCGTGGGCATGTCCTTGTGTAATAACCCGAATAAATAATTATAGGATATATTTACGTTAATATATTTTAATAATAATAGGACTACTAGATTTTTTTAAGCTAAACTCGTATATTATTCTTTATAATGATAACGGCTTTACTACAGAGGTTTACTAAAATATAGGAGCCGAGACTCGTATTAATAATAACCCGTAAAATTTTCCTTATGTCGTAAATTTCTACTACTTTGGATAATTATAAAAAAAAAAAAAAGGTAAAAGCATATTTTTTTTACATACTCCACGTAGTAGTCTAGTTTATGACTCATCTAACCTAAGCCCCATAATTATCCTTACATAGAGTTTTGCTTATAATAGGATAATCATCAGACGGTTGGTTACTATTAAAAAGAGAAAAAAAAAGACGGAGTTCAGGAGGGTAGAATGGAGTAATAGGGTATATTACTAAGTGAACAAATAAGGTCTTTTATACCACATTAAGGTATGATTTCGGAACCCTTTGTCGTTAAAATCATTTATTTACCGCCTTATATATAGTCGAACTAAAATGATAGCATTAGAAACTGTATAGTAGTTTGACTGTAAATATTATGTGGTTACCGTCATAATGCTCGCATGATTTCGGGACCTTCGTCGATAAATTAATATTTTGTTTTCTATACTACTACTATATTTTTCGTGAGATGGGATAACGGTGGTGTGATTATTAGATTGTGAAGATGACATGGAAAAGTTTATTACCTTTATCCAGTGGTTAGTATAATGACGGTATACAACATATTTTAATGGGGGACTAACTATTGTGGACAACATGCATAACAGAGTAATAAATAAGGTAGAAGAGTTTAAAATAGTACAAGAACTAGTATCCTGTTGTCGTTTTTCTCTATTGAGATTTATTCTTAAGACATAATTTGACTATTGGATTATTTTATGGAATTGGAATTTGGCTGTGGAGACTTGATCAGCGCTTTTAATCATTGGGCTATGTATTTTAATTGTCATTTTCTTTGTATACGACCGTCTGAAGTCGAGACCGTTTGTCATAGAACTTATAAATTCGTTTGTGGAATAGTAAAAATAAATATAAACCTCGGGTTAAGTTTTATATTGTACCCTTGTCTAATTATAAGTAAGATTAAATTTATCGTCGTTGCAACTGCGGGTGGGTGAGTGCTTCTCGTGCTATATCCTAGACCGAGGAAATGTTTTTAAAAAAAGTAGGAAATAAGATAAAGTAAAGGTAAGAAGTTTACCTTATTATTTCAATGAGATGACAATATACTATCGGTTCTGATATTTTTAAGCGTTGAACTTATATAATTGTTTGTTTTATCATTCGTATGATACTATGGTTATAATTATTTATAATTGGCCAAGTATAGTATTCGGGATACGATTATTGGGTTGAGATGACATTATGTCGTAACCTGTGTACACGGAAGGGGGGCGTTGACTCCAAGTGAACTACGGTTTCGTTATCTGGTAATGGCCGAGGTGGGTCTAAGACCTAGTGTTATTCTTATCCTGTGTACATGGAGGTGGGTCTAAGACCCGGTGTGAGTGTGGATCTTCGTAATATCTCTCATTTCAGTAATGGTATATCGACATTAATGTGATATCATTGTATATTGTTATTTGAATGATAAATGTATAATGTCTTTGGGTACTACCAGACTTGTATATGGTAAACATTTTTTTCTATTTCGGTAAGTATCGTATCGAATGATACGGTGACAAAAACTAATTAATGAATAAAGGAAATTACATAAGGCCGGTGGAGTCAACCGGAGTCATACTCAACCGGTGGTTGGCTGTGATCCCGTTATTTTTATATATTTTTCAGGTTTCTGTGCTGGGAATAATCAGGGGTGAGATTTTGATGAGGATGAAAGTTTGTTTTGTATGTAATGAATACATAGATGGGTTCAGTACCCGTGAAAGAAGAAAAAAAACTTGTCTCGTTTTGTTAGTTAGCCTTGTATTTTCCTTAGTGAAAATATGGCAGTAACATCTCTGTAGAATATGTTATTTTATTTCATTTTGTAAGTTTCCGCTGTGGAATAATGTAGTGCACTGTTTGTACACCCATTTATGTTTATATTACTCTTTTATAAAAAAAATCGGGGCGTTACACCTTGGCACCAATGTTGGAGGTGTTGGAGACTCGGGTATGATCATTGTGATACATTCATAGTTGCATATCATAACCATGTTGCATGTCGTAAGCATGTTTATTGTCTATCACGTTTATTTGTATTACTGAAACTGACGTTTGTGTTATTGTGTAAGTTGTCACCTATTTTCTGGGGTGGCCTCTGTCGATCCATATAATATTTCCGATCATATGGGGAGCAGTTGATTTACAAGTTTTGCATTTGATGTGTTCGAGATTTGCGAGCCGCGCAACGGACTTGAAATCGGATCATAGATATGACATAGAGGTCGTAATCTAGTGGACTTGTATTTATTATTTATTCATTTAGTTTGTAATCACTAAACTTGCATTTATTTATAAAATGTCCTTTGAATTTGAGTTTTGAAACACTACCACGGGCAACCAAGATGGTGACACCTTCAATTATCTTGGCCGGATAATTGGGGGTGTTACACTTAGTGTGAAAAGAAGCTATCTTAGTCACCAACTTGGTAGTGGTAGCCAATCCACATACAACTTTATCTGAGAGACCAGTTATAGCCTCTGTCATAACATCAAACCTCGAGCTCGCAACTTTAATGCCCCGCCGTGTAGCATCATTAGACACTTCAATGTCAGTTGGATGACCTGCAATTGTGACAACACGATCACCAACTTTAAGTAGGGATATCTAACGCAATAACCCATCCTTCATCTCATCGTTCATAGCCACACCAAAACTCTTATCAGTTAGAAGACCCATTTCTTGAAATATGTAGGACAGTCACATCTCATAAGGTAGGTCCTCAACCTTTGAAACAGGTTTTTTAATAGTATCAGCGACAGAACGAAGGTGATTAAACATGATAGTCGTGAGATTCAAAGCCAACTATTTAAATAGATGATACATAATAAGTAAGTCCAAAATCGAACAACTCCCATGACTATCCTTGCGAGGAGTGATAGTTCGACAAACACCAGTAAACATGAACTTTTGATCAGCAGTGAGATTCCGGGGATAAATCTTAGTTGCAGTAGTAGAAGAAGCATTAACATAAAAAACTGAAGAACTTCAAGTTTAGTTACATAATGAAGAAGAGGTCAAGTATTTTTGCTAATACCATCTAAATCGTTAGTTAGAAGTTGAAACATGTGGGCAACATCACTAGTTCATAGAGTCACCGTTTCACTAATAGTAGTAGATAAATTCCTAGCCAAATTTACGGCAACAGGTTGGTATTGTTGGAGAATTTTGATAACATAGACGGGACAAGTTAAACCAAACAAAGGAATCCAATCTTGGATTTTAATAGCAACAAGGAAAAACCCAACACACGTGTGTTCATGTAGCTAGAGAAGAGAATAATATCGTCCCGACATAAGCGGATAGTCCAATAATCTAAGCTAAATATCGAGTTCTTCATCCGACAATCCAAGAGGGGCTTTCCTCGGAACCTCCCAAGGACCGAGGCTAGGTTTGCTTTTGCTTTTGACTTTTAGGTACAAGTTAAACGGAGAGTGCAGCTCCACGGAGTCCACGGAGAAGAAGCCGAGCCCAGCTCGGAGCCGCTCAGAATCAACTTGTCTCAATATTAGTCTCGATTGTATTTTCATTTATTTACCTCTAAGTGTATTTACATACTTGGAACAGCTAAGTTGAAATAAAAATAAAGATTTCCATGACTGAGACGGTCTCAACTCTCACATGGCTATCGTCTTGCTTAGGTGAACTAAAATGACTTGCGTTTGTGTTATTTTGTTCAATAATATTTGATTTTTACTAAGCTAAAAGCTAAAAAGGAAGAAGGGTCAAGTGAGGATGGTTGTAACGACCCGGCCCGCCACCATCGTAACACAACCCCAGTAAGATGTGATGCTCCCTTTGGGCCCATTATTTGTCCTCACTTAAGCCCAAAAGGAGAAGACCTTGTTACTAAGTGGTAGGTGTAATCTGTTACAAGCTTCTCAATATCTCTTAATTATTTCTATGTGGGACAACTTTCCACACATTTCATGGGGTGTTACAATCTCCTCTACTTAAGGAGCACAACGTTCCCGTTATGTCTGAATGCGCAACCGCTAACCTAGAATCCTCCCTCGCTAAGTGGGTGATCATAATGGAGCGTATAACAACTGCCTCCTATCACCACACGGTCGCAGGGTTGCTCTGATACCACTTGTAACGACCCGGCCCGCCACCATCATAACACAACCCCAATAAGATGGGATGCTCCCTTTGGGCCCATTATTTGTCATCACTTAAGCCCAAAAGGAGAAGGCATTGTTACTAAGATCTCCTTATTCTTTTCATGTGGGACAATTTTCCTCATATTTCATATGGTGTTATTACAATGGCTGGGATGGAGTACATCTGAAAATTTATGAATGAACTTTGTTGGAGGAAAATTACTCTCTATATTTTATTTTTGACCTTTTTTCCCCTACCTTCACCTCTCATACATGGTTAAAATATTATATATTTTGCCTCATCCACTTGTCATCCTATCGACCCCATACAATATGTATTCATTCAACCAATTGTGACATTGTAGTCGATTGTGACATGGTAGAGGGAGAAGGTGAAGGAGAAAAAATGAGAGATAATGTAAATAACAATCCAGCCTGTTGGCGGAGAAGTCTGTGGTTTTCTTCTTTTCTTTTAGTTTTATTTTATTTTAATAAAATACAAATTCTCATTTGTGACGAATACTTTTTGTCACAAACTTGTGACCTCTCTCAAAGGTGTAAGTGGGAGAGCAAGTGAGATTGCAATTTGCAAATGGGAGAAAGGTTGTGATATGTTACAAGCTTGTGACAGTCATAAGTGAAACCTTCTGTTAATAAAATAGGTGAAAGTAGGTGTACAAAACCTCATACTATGAAATATGTTGTGCAAATGTGCAATACTTTCATGAGAAAGTGAATGTTCGAATCCGATTAATTTATACCTTAGTTTTCACTTGTGAATCATTTGTTCATAATGGAAAGTTCTAAAGTTATGTAATCCCCTGTATACTAAGAAAATAAAGATTCTATAAAGTTTTCTCTCCAAAATGCACCCAACTAAATGAGGAAACAAAAAAACAAATGAATGTTCTCATTAACCTATTATTCTTTCATTAAATATGATTTATTTTTTCGGTCAAAGTAATATAATTTTAATTTTCATCAAGCTATGTATAATATTTACATTACACTCTAGACTATAAATTTGTGATTAAAATTATATAAAAGTGATCTATAACTATAACCTACAAATTGCTAAATATTTCATTGGTGTTATTTTTATAGTTTTATAAAATGACTAGAAGTATACATTACTCCATATAACACAAAAATATAAATTGCTATTATTAGCTCCATAAAAAAAAACATTCATTGAGATAATTTCATAGAGCTTTTAGTCAAAAATAAAAAATCATTGAAGCGCACAGTCGTGACTTTAGTTAATTGTCTTGATTAATTTAACGATCGATTTTTTTTCTCAACTCAAATACAATGAGGTAAAATAAGAAAATTCATGAGATAACAATTTAAAATTTGTAAATAATATACTTAAAAGTAATAACGCTATATATACCGTGCATCATTGCACGAGATCTAAACTAATTGAGTTATTAATTTTTGACATAAATAAGAGGTCAGATATAATTGGAAAGTCAAGGGTAAGATAGACTAGGCGTAGAATTGAAAGTCAATGTCCTAATTTGGGTGAACTAGTAAAACACTGGTGACATAAAGCAACTCCCTAAGATAAACATATTGTTATTGCCTAGGCATTTCACTTTTGTCTCTTTTAACATGTTTGACCCGTTTTATTAGAATCAGATATCACCTAGAGCCAGACCTGGCTCATTCAAGTGGTGCTGCTGCATAAGGCCCCCGACTTGAAGTGGCCCAAGCGCTTGAAACATTTGTCGTTAGTTAATATTCATTTAAGCCCATTATAGAAATTTAATACTCATACGTTCAAGTGGTAAGAAGGGGGCTTTATGAAGTTGATGGTCATGTGTTCGATTCTTCCTTCATATGTTACTTTGTTAAATTTTTACATAAGATAGAGAAGTTAGTTGTTGAGTTAAGTTGTTAGCAAAATGTAGTTAAAATGATTCGAACCTGGGTATTATTTCTTCGTGATTTAATTACTACCTACTATGCCACTTATTTGTTATGGTTAACTTGAAAAAGAATTTAATTTGTAATTGTATTTGGATTCATCTAGAATGTGATATAAGGCGCTTATATAAAAATTCATCATATAGTTAAGGGCTGTTTGGTTGGGGCATCCAGGATAGGAAAAGAAAAATAAAATCATTTATACCATTTGTTTGTGTTTGGTTTGTCCAAATAATAATTCCCTTTACCCCTTTCGTTCCCCCAAATTTCTCTATTTTTTTCCCGCTTGCTCCCAAGTTATCCCATTCCCTACCATGACCATCCACCACGATCATCACCCACCACCTTCAACGTCGGATCGCTAACGACCTCTCTACGACATGCACAACAACTGTAACACATCGAAATTACTAGAATCTGTACCGGGAGAGTAGCAGGACACTCAGTCGAGTGGTCCTGGCACTCGACCGAGTGCCATTCGTGGCATGGTCTTGGTGGTTTTCCACTCGGCCGAGTGAAATGAGTCACTCGACTGAGTGGGTGGTGTACTCGGCCGAGTGATTCGGTCACTTGACCGAGTGGATCTGGACGGGGATTAAGATGCTTGGATTTTGAGTGGAGCCCTTTGAAAGTGACTTAACTTGAGGGAAAATCTGGTTTCTTATCCTTTAATCCCCTCATCCTCTCACATTATTATTATTTTACAAACACAAAATCCTTCACATCTTATCCTCTCAAAAACCACCCCAATTATTCTTCTTCTTCCTTGAGCATTCCACCATTGTTGAGCACCATCATTGTTCTTGTAAGCTTGGTAAGTATTATCATTTAAACCCTTTTATTAGTCTTATTATCCTTCTTATTTCCTAGATCGAGTATATTAAAGGATGTCTATAATGT
>JAOWBH010175424.1:0-10359 GCA_028566215.1 Silene coronaria
AGTTTTGAGTTTTGTTTTAAAAATTATGAGTTTTACTATAGAGTTTTTGAGTTCATTCACTTATACATTAAGCTCAAAAAATTTACGATAAAACTCAAAAAAATTACATATAAGCTTAGTTAGATTTAAGTTCCGAAGTACTAGTTGAGAAGATTATAACTTTTGGTGTTAAGAGTATCTCTTATGCTAGTAGATTGATGCTGGTAAGGTCTATTCTAACTTCACTCTACACACATATTGGGCAAACTTTTTTTTGATTCCTAAAGGTGTTCTAAAGAAGATTGATAATATTTGTAGAAACTATCTGTGGGATGGGACTAGCAATTATATGAGATCTCCACTGGTAGGTTGGGAACATGTTTGTTACCCTAAAATTGAGGGTGGCATTGGGATAACAAACCTGGAATATGGCTCTGTTGGAAAGCTTGTGTGGTGGTTATATAGTAAGTCAGATAACTTATAGGTTAAATGGGTGAATCAGATTTATATAAAGGGTTCATTTTGGGAGTCTTATGTTCCTAATGCCCATATGAGGGCAACTGGAAAGTTATATGTAAAACTAAAGAGATTCTGAAACATGGTTATAGTAATGGATGCTGGCTTACTAATGTAAATGGATATACTGTATCCTCGGGGTATGAGTGGCTGAGAATAAGGAATAGAAAGTTGGATGAGCAAAATTGATTTGTGGAATAGCTGGTGTGTGCGCGCCTAAATACAGCTTTTTGAATTGGTTGATCTACAGGAATGGACTGAATGTTAAAGATAGACTATTCAGATATGGAGTCAGTCAAGATGGCAGATGCTGCATTTGCACTGATTAAACTGAAATCATGCTTCACTTATTTCAGCGGTGCATATATGTCAAAATCCTGCTGGACAGTATGACTTCATACACCAATCCCCACTAGTAATGTCATTATTTGGATTGGCAAGAGAAATTGGTCCAGGGGTAAAACAACCACTTGTTTGTTTGCTGACATGTCAGCTTAATACTTTGTTTGGCAACAGAGGAATACAGCCAGTTTGGAGGGAATGCTCAGTCGACCTGAAAATATTGTTGTACAAATCTTTCAAATGTTGAAGATGACACTAAGACAGTGTAACAATGTTCCATTTTCTGCTGCGTATAATACTTGGATCAACTCAATTACCCTATTGTAGTATGTTGTAATTGATGTTGTAGTGATGTGGTAACTTAAAATCGTTGATAGCTTGTAATAGCTTGTTTGTGCTTGACGAAATTACTAACATCCCCCCTCCCCCCCAAGAAAAAAAAGTTAAGTTTCAACGAAAAAAATTAAAATCTAACTTATAAATTTTAATAAGCTCAGAAAAACTACACATATGGTCAAAAACAAATAAAGTTTGAGGTAATAAGCTCGGGAAAAAAATACACATATACCCAAAAACAAATAAAGCCTGAGATAGTACATCCGATGTATGTTCATTTTTCTCTTTACCAAACAAGACATAGATTATTTGTTAACACGATCTAACGGTTACAAATGAAAATAATGGACGATGATGTGTGGAATAAATAATATATAATATAAATCTATTATAGGATAAGATAAAAAATGGGGAGAAATAAATAAATAAACATTTTAATTGTGATGGATACTATTCATTATAAGTTGAAGATGGATAGTGTCCTCTCACAATAAGACAAGTGGGAGGAAATGGAGCACCTTATGAATAGTGTCACTTGCATATTATGAGAGATGCACTATCCGTCTTCAACTTATGATAGTGCCCATCTTTAATGATAATTTGTGTAAAAATAAACCTAATTTTTTTATTGAGCTAACTTTAATTGGGCTCGTCTTACTATAAAATCGTGTTATAAAAGAGTAGCTCTCCTCCAAAAATGTGCAATGGCCTAGAGGCTAGAGCAGTTGAACTTTAGAGTGAATAGTAGTACTATAAATAAATGTCGAGTTAAGCATTTCTTAATCTTCTCTCCATCCACCCGTCAACATGTGATGCAACCGTCCTCCATTTCTGGACTTCATTTCTCCTCAAATTCACCTTTTTTTTTCAGTTTCTCCTTTGCACTTTCTCCCTCTTCAGGTTTGTTTTCCCTTACCAAACCATTTTTTAATCATATAATCATGTTATTTTTCATATGGGTTGGTTTGTATGTTGCAAAATTATTTTGGTTTTGTATGTTTTGATCATCAAGTATTTAACTTTTATATGATTTTTGAAATCTGGTTAGCATTGATAATGTAATTCATGTTAAATTGTTCATTGATTGATTTTTTTATGGGTTGATTTTGATTAATTGTTTGCATGTGTGTGTGATTTCAAATGGTTGGATTAATTGCGTGCATGTGTTGTGAGAATTTTTGTTGGTTGTTTATGTTGTTTTGTTTGTATGAGGCCAAAAGGAAGGAAATGTTGTTGGAAATTCATTTTTCCATAAGGGTAATTTTTGTATTCTTAACTTTCCTATGTCCCAAACTAGAACCCTAGTTTCTATTTCTAATCTTTAATTAATCGCCAAAGGCGAAGTTGAAAATTTGATCACATTTACCGAATATATTTCGGTTTAGAGGCGTTTCCAGGATTTGGTCGGTGGCCACGGTGGGGTGCGAAATCTGGCTCAAACATAAAATTTCTTATATAATGCGGCAAAATACACGTCACGCAAATGGGAAAAAAAACATTGTAGAAAAATTACTCACTACAAGTATTCTACTATGTCCGTGAACTAAGAAATACTAGCCACAATCACTAAACAAAAATAATTTATATGTTACTTATTTACACAATGCTTTACATAATTTCTTTTAAATGGGGGCTCACCTTGGAAACGCCCATGTGCCTCCGTTAAGGTTGTTTTTTTTGTCTTTTTTGTCATCATCTAACCTATAGCCAACAAATAATGATCTAATTCAAAAACATTCCATGAACTTTACACAATGTTAGTTTGTTTAGGTTTGGAATTATGCCCATTTTAAGTAATATGAGCTACACAAAGCCTATAAGTTATTTGGGTCATAATTGGGTTGAGGTCTCGCGGACAAAAGCTAGCGCGCGTGTAACCCATTTATTGAAACGGGTTGTAATTAGATTGGTTTACCCTAAATAAGCCAACTGAAAATAGTAAATATAAGGAAGTGCAAGTTGTGTCCAAGATTGGGATTAATTATGTGTGATAATTGCAAATTTGAATTGAATAACTTAAATGGGTTAATGCATAAATGAGCTGAGTAATCGATGACACGTATATGGGTCACATATACTTTTGAGACTCGTGAGTTTAGGCCGAGTAAGAGTAAAACCGAGTATTTGGGTGTAAGTTAGTGGAGTGGGAATATGAGAAGTCGGAAGTATCACTTTTGATGGAAAGGTCGTTCATGGATCAAATTTCTTTCGATATTTAGGATTTATTTTCGAAAAAGACGATGAATTAGATGGGGATGTGACCCATAGAATTAAAGCGGAGTGGTTGAAAACTTGAAATGTATAAGTTTTTATGTGATAGTGGTATGCCTCATAGACTAACGAGTGACTTTTATCGCACAACAATAACAATCTGAGCCATGGTTAAACTATTATACGGCTTTGAGTGTGGGGTCTTGTAACATTGTCACGTACAAAAGATGAATGTGGCAGAGATGGCCAGATGGGTATGTTGAGGTGGATGTGCGGTCATACAAGGATATATATATCGACTTGGAAATGAGGTGATTAAGGAAAAGTTGAGACCGGCGCCAATAAAGGATAAGATGATGGAGGATTGACTAAGATGGTTTGGCCACACACCTTTTAGGAGGCTTGGAGCTTGGGAAATTTCAAGTTGCTAGGGGTATAGGAAGACTAAAAAAACGTGGATGAAGGTGATTGAAAATGTTATGAGATTCCTTGGGATTGAAAAGGGTGTGGCGACGGAGTGACCACTATGGAGGGAAATGATACATGTAGATGATAAAGTTTGATTTTTTTAATTTGTCAAATACTTTACCTAAAACTTCTTATATAACCATGCTTTCTCTACTTTTTAAGATTTTTTCACATTAATTTTTACATTTGTTTTCAAAAATTATTGTTATTAATTTGTATTTTATATCAAAGTTCTATTAAAGAAAACTAAGTTTTTGATTTTTATACCTTTTAGCTTAGCTTGAATTTGTATTATGTTTCACTTCTCGTTCGTTTTTCACTTTTCTCTTTCCAGCTCTTTGCATTTTGAGATCTGTGTTCACCCATGACAGTTCTAAAGGATGATTTATGTCAGGTCATTTTGGGATTAAGACTGTGTTCTTGTTGTATCCAATCCATGTCTTTCTATCATCTAAATCTAGACATAGCTTGCTTAGTTATTGTTTGAGCAACATTTAGTGTAGGAAAAGGCTATGTTACCCATACTCGGGTAACCCATTCTTAAAACAATGATACTGGTTCAGGGACACTTCTTTGAAATGGATATAGATTTAAATGTCAAGTTTATTATGTAACCGAAATGGTATTATAAGCTTCGTATACTCGTTCTGTTTTCTAAATTTCGCAAAAATCTCGGATTGGTGAATGTAGGGTAAGGACTATGGATCAGTACTCATATCCTTAATCGTCATCTCGAACACGCATATGACTCGAAAATCGAAGTCCCGAATAAACATAGGGCAAAAGTAGGAATAAAAACGACAATTAAATGATTCGGTGCTCTTGAAAGTAGCTAACAAATGATTTATTCGAAGGGGTCAATGAAAACGGCCCTAAAGCTTGGAGAAGAGTAAGAAGACTTCTTTGTTTTTAAAGACAAGGTGTAAGGTAAAGGCTCACTCTTCACGCACCCATGTCAAACTACATTCAAATCTGTACATATTAAGAACAAAGGCGTAAGGAAAGAACTAGAAAAAAAATGGACATTGCATACCATAGCACCTCTGGTGCACATTTGTAGCTTCAACTTATCTACAATCTACATTGATTAAGGCATACCTTTGAGCCCTTAAGGCGTACCTTTTTAAACTAAGGAACCCCTTATTTCTTTTAGGAGTCTCTTTGTATTCATTGGCAAATGTTCACTTATGTCTATCATATGTGATTGAAAGTTAAATAATTTTTGTAAGATATGTAGTTTTAGTCACATGTTATGTATATGAATAAGTATGTGGGAAAGTCTTCATATTTTTATGTAAACATTATATGCTTTTTAGAGGCTGTTTGGTTTGCAAAAAAAACATCATTATGGAATAGGAGTCAAACTAGGGTGGTGCGGGAACTCAACTCGATTTCCCTCCCTCGATTTTTGATACCTTGTGTTTGGTTTAATTCTAGAATAAGGAATCAAATCTTGTTGTATGTCTATTTTATTAATTTTGTACTATTTACTTATGTTTTAATTTTCTCCTTTAATTTGTCATGTATTATTAACTAGTTAAAACTTTTATATAATTTTTTTATATAATTTAATATCATAGTAGTTTTATTCCAAAATGTGTTAAAAATGTAAAAAAAAAAAAAAAAAAAAAAAAAAGGTCATTGTTTGTACTATGTATTTTTTTCACAAAAAAAATGATCTTATGGATATTTCTATTTTGGGAGAAAAAATATGAATTTTTTCACAATATTTTTACTTCTCTTCTTTAATTTGAATATCCACGGTATCAATCTCATATACACTTCACTCATACCTCATGGGTTTAAGATATGGATATGAAAACGAATTTTTTTAATAAACAATGAGTGGGTATGAGTTTAGCTCATTCCAAATCCATACTTTATATTTAGAATGGGTCAACCAAACACCCCTTAGTTTATGGGAGTTCTCAGTTGAAATTTTTTGTGAAATGAAGTGGTTGAAGTATAAACAACCTGGATGCTTCATTGTAGAGTCTTATAAGAGTTCTTGATGGAAAATATAGAGCTCGAGTGTTTGTGTCATGGTAAATGTCATATTCCAAAGTAAATGTTGTTGCAGTCCATGTTACTTTGACTCCGTTGTAAGTGTCGGATATTACACAATGTCGGAGTGTTAGATACGGTTATTTTCCACCGATGTTTTTAATTGTATTTCACACTATTGAATATTTGGGTCTATGGGGAAGGTTGGATGTAGGTCCTTAGGTACTTATCTTATATCAGTTAGTCTACCTTAAGACGGGTGTATCTGTCTTAACATTAAAACGGGTCAAATATCATCCACATCAGGGTTCACCAAAACCGGGTACCCGACCCGGTTTTGCAAACCGTTTCTGTATGCGGTTTTAAAAGCCATGAAATTTATAACCCGTAACCGCACCTCTTTCAATTCGGGTATCCGGTTTTTGTGCATTTCATAAACCGGTTTCGAAAACTGGTTAACCGAACCGGTTTTCAAACCCGGTTTTGGGAGGAGCTTTCTTTTTCCAGTTTTTATACTGTCGCATTTCAACCCAATTTTGGGAGAAACCTTCAATTTCAGTATTCAAATATCATTACGGAGTATCACTCTTAAGTCATGGTGAATAAAATCTTTAGATAAAAAAACAATAAAAATCGAAATAATCAGCAAACAAATAAGAAAATCTCAATAAACTTTACCACTAATTAAAAAACAAATTAAAATAGACGAAAACAATGAAAAACCGGACAAATCATAAAATCAATAATATGAAAATAAAATAGGGTCTTGAATAAAGCTTGAAAAACCGAAATAATCAACTTTTTTTTTAAAAATTAATCCGGTTTAAGACCGGTCTCCGCTTTGTAATTTTTCAACCCGGACCCGCTCCTCTTTTGGACTTAAAAATTCGGTTTGGGTACCCGATCCGGAAAAAACACAGTTGTTTCGGGTTCCTAAAATCGGTTTTCGGTTTCGGTTTAAAAATCCGGTTCTGATTATTTTGCTCATCCCTATCCACATGGGCATATAAGACAAATCTTTTGCTTTTCCCATCCTGCTGTTAAACTTATGGCGGATACTCCCGTCTTATGAGAATTTGCCTTCTTATATTTAGTTGTAAATTTGAGGCTATAAATCCTTTCCCTTGATGGAGAGCCAAAAGCACTTTCATAAAACTATTTGGTTGTCCTATGGAAGTCCTACTTGAAAAATAGGGGGTTCTACTTACCTTAAGGCTAGTCAAACAACTTCTTCCATTTGTCCCACTTCTCACTTCCTAGAACATGTTTTCTCATTTTTTTAAATAATAAATCTTAGCCAGGCAGTTTCTAAGGTTTGTTGAGTGGCTTTAAGGAATCATGTTAAAACCACCCACTAAATAACTCACACACTCTTCAGTATTCTAGTCCAAGTGTGTGATTTCCTTGTAGCGTGAGCCTTAGTTGTAAAAAGCGTAAGGCGCACAGAGACAACAAGGGCCCATGATGACAAAGCGCAAGTTGTAAGGTGAGAATGTATACGTCATGACACGAGCATCACTGTTTATTTGTTTGTCCAAACAAATTTGCATCTTCAGGGAATTATGTGATAATACCCTCGTCTTGTCATTTTAAAAGCGGCGAATCTCGGAAGACCTAAAAGAAACAATATGGAAAATGCCCTGTAGTGTGTTGTGCCTTGTACATTAAGGTGCACCTAAGGCACCCTTGCGCGTTTTGGCTAGTGCCATAAGAGTGTTACCCTAGCACCTCCTAGGCGTTTTTTTGTTTTTAAATTAAGTTGTGCCCATATGAGCATGTGATTTTAGCAAAGATGGGTCATGAATGCGGGGGCAAATTGATAACTTTGTTGATCAGAATTCATTGTTTTGATAGGCCTTTTTAAGGGGAAATAATGGGCTCGATAATGGGTGATGAAAAGCATATGGAATTCGGTGGTTCTTCTTTGTTGATGCCCTCTCAGAAATATAAAAGGAGGAAAGTATTGGGTGTTCGTGATTTTCCTTCTGAGTGTGGCCCAAATGGTCAACCATTATGTACGCAAAGCAAAGCAAAGGAGATCCAAGGGGTTGATGGGCTAAATAGTGGGAGTTGTGGGGAAAAGAGAGAAGGTCTTCATGAAGCCGAGAGGAAAGGAGCTATGGAACCAACGGCAAAGGATTCTGGTGTAGTTGAGTCAAGGGCATCTAGTTTGGTTACGTGTGGCAAGGCCGAGTGTAAAAATGTAGAATCACAGAACCTATATGATAAGAAGCCTAATACACTTGAAAAGGTTCAAATTCCTGGGGAAAAACACTATGTGGTAGGTGAAACACATGATTTATCAGAGGAGTCGACAGAAATCAGACCGCAGTCTCCAACTACATTGAAGGATTCCAGTGTTGCTGATCCTGTGGAGCTTCCTGATGTCGCTGATAACAGTTGGGGTGAGAAGGGGACTAGAGTAGATCATGGTCTATTGCCACATTATCCAATTCCTCCAACTCTTGTCGAGAAGGAACAAATATATCCACCTCCTAGAAGAGTGTCTGCCGTTCGTCATTTCCCGGTTGGCTCTGGTTGTAATATCTATGTGAAAAGCAATTACACACATGAGAAGCATTCTGAGGCTGATAAAGGGGTTACGCTGGAGATAAATATGCAAGCACCTATGTTAAACAACAATGATGCACAGCATATGCAAGATTTAGCACTATCCGTGTTTGGTGAAAAAGATGAGAGCAATCTCGTGAAGGATACAGATATTAACAGAAAGTCAGTTTGTGTTTATAGTAACATTGAACTTCAGGTAGAAGACATTGCTGATTTTGTGGTTGAAAAGGGTGTCATTGTCCAAGGTCTAATGCGTGATGCTTCTTCTCCCTGGAAACAAATTAAGGGGGCAGCTAAATTGCGCCCGTCTTGTGTTTCAAAAGAAAGCAAGGGAAAGAACCTTGGTTATGATGCTCAAAAACCTTGTCTTATTAAGTGTAAAGACAATGCAGATGAGGTTTCCCGACCATTGGGCTTCAAAGATAATCAGAACTCTTCTGAGAGTGTGAAACATAATGACTTCCAACTTCTTCCGGAGCCACATAATTGCAATTCTTCACCCCCTTCTTCTGTTGCTGGTTCTTCAAATGAAAGAGTTGCTCGTACCAATGTTCGAGAGACCTTAAAATTATTTCAGGCACTTGTCAGGAAGCTACTTCAAGGACAAGAAACAAAGGCTAAAGGCAAGGAAAAAGCTAGTAAAAGGGTAGATCTAGCCGCTGCAGGTGTTCTGAAGGAAAAGGGGAAATATATTAACACACAAAAAGTAATAGGAGAGGTTCCTGGAGTAGAAGTCGGTGACTTTTTTAACTATCGCATAGAACTTGCAATCATCGGGATTCACGGTCCACTTCAGAGTGGTATAGACACTAAGAAGGAAGGTAAGAATTATCTTGCGATAAGTGTTGTGGCTTCCGGAGGATATGACAATGACGTCGATAATTCTGATGTCTTGATATATACGGGTCAAGGTGGAAATCCAGTGGGTGCTGATAAGCAGCCTGAAGATCAAAAACTTGAGCGAGGAAATCTAGCCTTGAAGAATTGCATTGATGCAAAGAATCCAGTAAGGGTAATTCGAGGCTTTAAAGAGGCAAAGCCAGGCGATAATGGTGATGGAAAGCCTAAAATGGTTGTCACATACACTTATGATGGATTGTATACTGTCGAAAGATACTGGCAAGATCTTGGGTATCATAGAAATGTGGTCTATAAGTTTGAGTTGAAAAGAATTCCCGGTCAACGACGGCTCTTTTGGAAGGAGATGAAGCAATTCAAAAAGAGTAAAGTGCGGGAAGGTTGTTGTGTAGATGACATTTCAAAAGGCATAGATAAACCCCCTATTTGTGCTATCAATACCGTAGATGACGAGACACCTCCGCCGTTTACCTATATTACTAGCATGATGTACCCTGACTGGTGTCGACCTCTGCCTCTTAGGGGCTGTAATTGTAAGGACAGATGTTCCGATTCTGGCCATTGCTCATGTGCTGTCAAGAATGGTGGGGAGATTCCTTACAATTTAAGTGGAGCAATAGTCTTAGCAAAGCCCCTTGTTTATGAATGTGGTTCTACATGCAGTTGTCCTCCATCTTGTTCGAATAGAGTTAGCCAACACGGTATTAAACTTCCTCTTGAGATCTTCAAAACTGAGTCTAGGGGGTGGGGTGTTAGATGCCATTCTTCTATTTCATCCGGTAGTTTCATATGTGAATATATTGGAGAGCTATTGGATGACAAGCAAGCTGAGCAAAGAGCGGGTAGTGATGAATATCTGTTTGATATTGGTCAGAACTATGATGATACAACTCTCAAGGATAGCCTTTCGGCACTCATGCCTAACATGCCTTCAGTTTCCAGTGATGTTGTCGAAAATGTTGGTTTTACTATTGATGCGGGAAGGTATGGGAATATTGGGAGGTTTATCAATCATAGTTGTTCTCCTAATCTTTATGCACAAAACGTCCTTTATGATCACGATGACAAGAGAAT
>JAOWBH010175435.1:0-10358 GCA_028566215.1 Silene coronaria
ATTTGATGCATTAATCATTAAATTAACACAGATCTAATCACACAAGAATAAATCTAACAATTTAAACGATAAAACATAGAAACAATTCATATAACAATATAAATCGTCTAATTCCTAACAGAAAACAATCCACACATACCATAATGCCATCCATCGGCATCAACAACATCCTAGGTTAATTACTCATCCTCCTTCATGCATAATTAATTCATGTTAATTAATTGTCGTATCTAAAAAACGAGGATATGTAAATGAGATGGAACCACTTCGGTTAGTTCAGACGAATTATAGGGTTCCATTCTCAAGTCAACGCGGGTATTTAGAACGACACTTTAACTCATACTCAAACTATTTTAGTTCATAATACGATTTATAAAATACGATAACAAAACAATAATAATAATAAATAATTAAAAAAGCCGAAAAAAAGGAGAGAGAGAGGAGAAAGGGGAATTTGCACCCTCATCATACATATATTGTTGAAACAGTCTTGAGTCATAATCTATTGTAGATATTTATCACAAGGGTCCATCGTCGACAAAAATTGAATTGAAAACTTGAAACACACGTCCTTGTTGCAAACTTGGTCGCGGTTTTTGGAAACTTCGATCACCGTTTTTCAAATGTTTGTAACTCCTTCGTTTCTCAACGATTTTTAGATACGAAAGTTGTTTTAAAATGGTGGTAAAGTTAAAATTTAATACATGTAAAGATCCTAGAAGAGTTGTTATTATTTGGGCACGAAAAACTAGGCAGAAGTCATGACAGAAACTCGGAAATAGGGATTTTTCGTCTCTGTTTTCTTGCGGCTGTCACGACTTCGTTATGGGGTTTTTTGAGGTATCGTGAGCTTATTGACTGCAAATTTGAGCTTATTTTCGTGGGGAATTAGGCTAGGTTAGCTAGTATACTTGATGGGCAAGGCAAGGGTGGGGTCTAATCTAGTTTGTTAGCATGAATAGTGTTGGGGATACAAATTACCACTTTATCCACAGATGACGTGGCGAGCATCCATTGGTGGGTAACAAATTGGTAGGATCTATGACGTAGAAGCTAGGGGGCCATTGGATCAGTGAGGTAAACAAACACACTTGTGTTTGTTATCTTTACGTAAGAGAAGTGGGAAAAGTCAAAGCAACTACCTCCTATTTTGGTACAACCGACGCAGAAATCCAGGAGCAGAATTGTGGAGTTGAACTCTATAGGCAACAACAATATAAAAAGAAGCTAGAGCAGATAAGAAGGCATCTTATTTTTCTGCGACTCATCTAAGAACAAAGCACATAGTTATTCATCAACTTACGTAAACAAAATCATCCTTGTAATTCTTTGTTCCCGTAACCCCGCCTTGATTATAGTGCAATTTGGTGGGATCTTGACTCCTCCGCGGTTTTTCCGATATCGGGTTTTCCGCGTCACCAAAATTCTTTGTATCAATTTCTTATTTTCGTTGTTTTATCATTTGTTCATACGGACGCATTTACTTTGTTCGCTGGCTTCAGATCGATCACTTTGACTCACAATCTAATCTAGCAATTCGGTAAATTTTTACCAAAACAATTTCGCGCCCACCGTGGAGCATAGTGATCATTTTCTATAACCAAATCTCACCAAAGAATACCGTTCTTTAAGATGTCTGAAACCAGTCCGAATTCATCCAGCAACCAGGAAAAGGCGCTTCAATCCTCTGTAGGAAGATCTTTTCTGGCTTCCTCAAGATCAGTCGGTGCGTCCCCTGCAGCTAGTCAAATTGCACCCGTTAGCACGGCATCCAGAACGACGCCTTCAACATCCACGCCGCCGCCAGTTCCGAGGGTGTCAGGCGTGCATACCCCATCTAGGTACAGCAAGGAAGGCAGCCTCAGCAAGAGTGAGATTCCAATCAGGACTCAAGACCAACAAGGGTCATTTGGTGGCATCATCAGGAGTGCATGGCCACCCCTGCCGGATCCAGTACATGTCATGATAGAGGGAATACACACCCTACGCCATGCTGTGGAGAGCTTGAAGAGAGACAATCAGGATCTGAGAGCCCATATTGCAACGGTGGTCCAGCCCACGACAACCTTCAGCCCGTTGCCTCCCGAATCCGGGGGATCAACTGCTAGTGGAGGATCGTCGCGACCAATTCTAGCAAACCTAGTCACCCGATTAGATCTTGGAGGAGTTACACCATGCAGAACTTTCACGCCTAGGGGCTGGGATATTTGTCATTTGACGATCCGCCTAGTCTGCAGCATATATCAGGTAATGCATTGTCAGTTGCTTTACCTGGAGCTGACTTTTAGACTTCTCTAGGTACACCTACATAGGAGGTATTAGGGTGGAAGTCAAGATCTATCAACAATGCGGCAGTTCCAGCAAGCAATCAAGTCTCCAGCAGAGCATGGCTCAGAGGGGCTCTCATACATCAAACACCGGGGTGGCAACCTAGTTCTACAACCAGCGCGGTACCAATATCGAGTCGTCTGGCATCCAGCCATCCCCCCGGAGGATCCTAGGTAGAAGGTGCTCCAGTTGGTTCTTTTCCACCTACCCCTAACCCCTCAGCAGGAGCAGGATACATATTGAAGCAACAGTACCAGGAGCTGAGAGATCTAATCAATAAGATCCCAAGCGTACCGCACCCCTTAGAGAAAGCAACACGGTATAGTTACGCATATTCTCCCTTCGTGGATGACCTGGCTCTAGCTACCGTACCCAAAGGGTTCAAACCACCAACAATGACACTCTATAACAGAACCGCAGATCCTTTCGACCACATCAACCAATATAATTAGAAGATGATAGTGGTCACAACAGTAGGATCTTTGAAGGAGACGTGCATGTGCAAAGGATTCTGTTCGACATTATCGGGAGCAGCCTTACAGTGGTTTGTGAGCCTACCCAACAGAAGCATTTCTTCTTTCGCAGACCTAGTCAATGCATTCAACTAGCAGTTCGCCAGCAGTAGAAAGCCGGAGAAGCAGACCAGCGACCTCTATCGAGTGGTGCAAGAGTTTGAAGAATCTTTTCGCGATTTTTTAAACATGCTCAATAAAGAGAAGGTGGCGAACCCAAGATACTATATAGAAACCGTTATAGAAGCCTTCCATTAAGGACTCCACCGGGATTCAGATTTGTACAAGGATTTGACCAAGTATTCATGCTGCACATTTGAGGATGTGCAAACAAAGGCGTTAGCTGCCAACAGGCTACAAGAAGATTCAGGACCCAGGAGGGTTACTTATGATTCAGATCATATCTCCAGGAAGGCCCCCGTAGAAAGAAGGGGCAAGAGATCCAGGCCCTATAGCAGAACCGTGAATAGAGTCTCAGGAGGTGCAGGAGGAAAGAACGATTCTGACCTACCAAGGGTGAGCGAGTATGGATTCTCTACCGGCCTTGCGGGATTACTCAAGGCCTTAAAAGAGCTGGGTTGGAAAGTCAGATTGCCGAAGCCTCTATCGAAGGAGCACTCCAGCTGTGGAAAGGATACATGCAGGAAATACGAATTCCACGACAGCAATACCCACGATATAGAAGAATGTATCTTGCTGAGAAGAGAGGTTAAGTATCATTACGACCTAGGGAATCTGAACCACCTCCTGCCGAAGGGCACAACCAAAGTAAACTCTTTAAGTCAGGTTCTACCCTCTCCTCCCCCTATGTGCACCAGGATTATTAATGTTATTACAGGAGGCTCAGAATTATGCGACATAACCTACTCAGCAGCAAAGAGGCGTGCCATGGAAATAATGGGAGATAAGCCAGAGTTGTCCTGCAGGGTCGGCCATAAGAACTTACCAGTAGTTGCCTTCGACGAAGCGGACGCACAATCCACCTCAGAGCAGCACCACGACGCCCTAATCATTACACTCTCGTTCGAAAATTGCACGGTAAATAAAATTCATGTGGATACAGGTAGCTCCGTGAACCTGATCATGCTGGAGACGCTAAAAAACATGGGATTTAGCGAGCAGGACCCGACAAAGAAGGTCATCCCACTAGTAAGTTTCAGCAGTGAAACCAAGCATTCTCTGAGTGAAATCACCATCCCAACCTACACAGGAGGGGTAAACAAGCAGATAAGGTGCTTGGTAATTGATGAACCCTCTACTTACAATGTAATCCTTGGCAGGCCCTGGATCCACGAAATACGGGCGATATCTTCGACTTACCACCAGTGCCTGAAGTTCCCGACGCCTTGGGGGGTGCAGGAGATACGTGGGGATCAGAAGGATGCTAAAGACAGCTACAAGGTAGCTCTGAAATCAACTGTTAGTCCCCTAGTATGGCAACTACAGAGCCAGCGCATCCAGGCATAATACATCGAGCTTCCGCAGGTGGAGCTAGACAAAGTCAACTTGGACGCGCTCCACCTAGAACGGACCATGCTGGTTGGATCAGAATGTACAGGTAATATTCGCCAAACTTGTCCAGTTGTTAAGAGCTAATATGGATTTCTTTTCTTGGTCACACAATGATATGATAGGGATAGATCCTAGTCTGATAACTCAAAAACTAATTGTGGATCCACGTTATAAACCAATCCAGCAGAAGCGGAGGAAGTTAGCTCCTGAAAGAAATCAGGGCATAAATCTGGAGGTGGATAATTTGTTAGCTGCATGCAAGATCAGAGAGGTAAAATACCCAAAATGGTTGTCTAACGTGGTGGTGGTCTCAAAGAAGAATGGCAAATGAAGGGTCTGTGTTGACTTCACGGATTTAAATAAAGCATGCGAGAAGGACCTGCACCCATTGCCGTACATAGATGTCATGGTAGATGCTACAACAGGGCATGAGATACTCACATTTCTGGATACCTAGAGTGGTTACAACCAAATATGCACCCCGACGATCAGGAGAAAACGACATTAAGGTCTGAACGTGGTGTCAATTATTATAATGTCATGCCATTTGGTCTAAAGAATGCAGGGTCCACCTATCAGAGGCTGGTAAACATGATGTTCAATGAGCAGATAGGTGACACAATGGAGGTGTACATCGATGAAATGGTGGTAAAGTCAAGACAAGCTTCGCAACATGTTCAGCACCTGGCTAGCATATTCATCACCTTAAGAAAGTACCAGATGAAGCTGAATCCGTCAAAATGTACTTTTGGGGTCTCTTGTGGAAAATTTCATGGATACATGGTGACCTAGAGGGGGATAGAGGCCAGCACCAGAATATTAGAGCAATACTGCAGCTAAAGTCTCCCCAGAATCCAAAAGATATGCAGCGCCTGGCAGGGAGGGTAGCCGCCTTGAACATGTTCATATCTAGGTCCTCGGATAGATGCCGGTTATTCTATGACATACTCCGAAAGAGTCAGAAGTTCGAATGAAAGGAGGAACACGAGAAAGCATTCCTGGAGCTTAAACAATACCTAAGCACACCTCTACTTCTGTCAAAGCCAGAACCAGGAGAGCCGTTGTTCTTATACCTGTCAGTAACAGAAGTGGCGGTCAGCGCAGTTCTGGTTCGGGAACATGAAAGAGCACAACATCCGGTATAATATGTCAGTAAGTCACTGTTTCCAGCAGAGACCAGGCATACGACACTCGAAAAACTCGTTCTTGCACTTGTTACCGCATCTTATAAGTTGCGCCCTTAGTTCGAGTCTCATACTGTGTCTGTGATAACTAACCATCCTCTAAAAACAATAATGAGAAAGCCAGCATTATCGAGACGGATGGCCAAGTTGTCCGTGTACCCGAGCGGCTATGATTTGAAGTTTGAGCATCGTGCAACAATAAAGTCCCAGGCCCTGGTGGATTTTGTGTCCGACTTTAGTCCAAACCTGGCTTCCAAGCCCTGGCAGAGAAAGACTTGCTGGCTCTAGAGGAGGATAAAGGGGAGGAGCTGTGGCACCTGCATATGGATGGTGCTTCCAATGCGAGAGAGGCTGGAGTAGGGTTGGACCTCAGATCACCTAAAGGAGATCTCATCGTCCAGGCGGTACGATGCGAGTTCCAGACCACGAACAACGAGGCAGAGTATGAGGCGTTGATTCTGGGTCTGCAGTTAGCCCTGGATCCGAAAATCAGGCACCTCAATGTGTGCAGCGATTCTCATCTTATTGTTAACCAAGTTAATGACTCTTATGCAGCCACGGATTCCAAAATGGTGGCCTATTTAGAGGTAGCAAAGGATTTAGCTCTCCGGTTTGCCGCATTCAACATCAAACAAATCCCTCGGGACCAGAATGTAGAAGCTGATACTTTAGCTACCCTAGGGGCAACATTCAAACTAGACACAGTCTCTACTATCCCCATTATTCATGTACTAGAGCCAGCGATACTGAAGGCAGGACAGACGGAGAGGCTGCCAGGAAAAAGCAAGACCCGCACCCAGTGGCTACAGGAGGCAGGAGTGTTCAGCAACACCATCAGTCAAAATGGGGCCGCTGACTGGAGGCAGCCCTACCTTGATTGGTTGAGAGATGATATACTGTCGCTCGATAAAAAAGAGGTTAGGGCTTTAAGAGGAGTCTCAGGCTGTTTTGCATGCTCTCCATAGCGGTGAGTGTGGAAATCCTAAAGGGGGCAGGATCCTGTCCAACAAGGAGCTCAGGCAGGGGTACTTCTGGCCGACAATGCGCAAAGATGCTGTTGAATATGCAAAGAAGTGTGATGCTTTCCAGAGGCACGCACCAGTCAACCACCAGCCAACAAAACCTATGCATCCGTGATATCACCATGCTCTTTATGAAGTGGGGGATGGATATCGTTGGACCACTACCTAGAGCACCAGGAAATAAAGTCTATATGCTTGCCTTAGCGGATTACCTCTCCAAGTGGATAGAAGTAGAGGCATCCTCTCAGGTTACAGAAACCCAGGTTGTGTCTTTCATTAAACGCAATATTATCTGTAGGTTTGGTATTCCATCTGAGATAATATGTGATAATGGGTCTCATTTTATTGGAAATAAGACAGAAGCATTTTGTGCTAAGTGGAATATTTCATTCCAGAAGTCTACTCCCAGGAATCCCGAATCCAATGGACAAGGCGAATCCATTAATAAGATCATTGTGGAGAACCTAAGGAAGAAGTTGGAGGAGATTGGGGAAAAATGGGCGGAGGAGTTGCCAATGGTTCTGTGGGACGATAAGACTACTCCTAAGGTCCTAACAGGACAAACTCCCTTCAGCTTAGTGTTTGGAGCAGAAGCAGTAATCCCATCGAAGGTAAAAGTCCATACCCATATGTACGGGTGTTTAACGGAAGAGCAGAACTAGGTGGAAATGGCAACCAGCTTGGACACCGTGGATGAGCTCAGAGCCAGTGCTCAGATCAGGATGGCCTCGTACCGGCAAACCGTGGCCAGAAGCTATATCAAGAATGTGAAATTAAGGACCCTGCAGGTTGGAGATCTGGTTCTGAGAAAAGTCTTCCAAAATACTAAGAACAAGCAAGCGGGAAAATTCGCCTATAATTGGGAAGGGCTATACCAAGTGGAAAACATAGTTAGAAATGGAGCTTACCGACTTATGACAACGGAAGGGCACATCATCCCCATATCTTGGAACATCATCCACTTGAAAAAGTATTTCATCTAAGCGATCAATCTCATCAAGCGATCAAAGGCACATGTCTGTGTCTTAGCACTTACCACCGGGACAACTAGCCTCCCGCACAGGCCCGGTGGGTAGAAAAAATCCCAGAGCCAGCGACCCGACAACGATAGTCAGATATGCCAGAAACGGAAAGCAAAGAACGCTACGCCAGAAATGGCACACAAAGAACGCCATAAACGGTAAGCAAAGTACGCCAGACACGGCAAACAAAAATACACCAGAAACGGGTCCAAGACATCACTAGGAAAAGAAAAACACTAAGTTAAGCAAGCTATCACTCCATTAGAACATGCTCCACATCATCTGGAGCCTGGGTAGTAGTAGCCTAAGTGACGGGAGAAGAATGACCTGAGGTCACTTCTTCATCAAAAGCAGGGCCAACTTGATCCTCCACATTATCCATCTTGAAGCCAGAGAGCATCTCCAGGCCGGGCTTTTCAGAGAAATCTTCAGCAAGTTGTTTTCTCTCTGCTTCCAAGTCCCAGGCTAGGTGCTTCCCCTCTTGATACTCCTCCATGCATTTGACTCTAGTCTCCTGCGCGGCGAATGTGAAGGCATCCATCAGAGTTCTCTTGAGATCTGAGTTTTTCGCCTTCAAGGTCTGCGGCTCAGAGGACATCAAATACTTGTCTACCAGGGCCTGGACAAGCTGCCTCTGAGCTTCAGTAAAGAAGCCTTGCAACTTCTGCTTCTGAGCACCCAACATCCATCAACTAGACCTAACATCCATCAGCTTCCACCAGGTGAACCTAATAACCGTGAGCACCCCCAAAATCCAACAGATGGGTACTTGGAGTCCACCTGCGAGAAGGGCCTACTTTTACGAATCTACAGGTGAGTATCAGTAGAATATCTACCTGCACTCACTCCCAAACCAGCGAAACTATAGAGAGCCAGGATGAACCTGGAGCAAGCAGCTTTGCCTTCTTGTCTACCTCGCCTCTATATAAATCTACCAGCAGGTCATGTGCAGGGAGATGCAAGAATTCAGGTGTAGAGCAGGGGTTCAGAACTATGTCCGATATATTCAGCAGACATTATATGTTCCGACAAAATAATACCAGTAGAGCAGCAACAGCAGCTTGTTCCTGCAGAATAGCAACAGGGGTTCCATCAAAATGACAACAGTGTCCAGAACCTGAAGGATTAATTTCCCTCCTCATCTTGTGGCTGAAGAAGAAAATTGGGGGCAATTGTTGGGGATAAAATTACCATTTTGGTACAACCGATGCATGGATCCAGGAGTAGATATCGGAGGCTGTTGTGGAGTTGAACTCTACATGCAACAACTATATGAAGAGGAGTTAAGGCATATAAGAAGACATCTTATTTTTCTGCGACTCTTCTGAGAACAAAGCACATAGTTATTCATCAACTTACGTAAACAAAATCATCCTGGTAATTCTTTGTTCCCGCAACCCCCGTCTTGATTATAGTGCAATTTGGTGGGATCTCGACTCCCCCCGCGGTTTTTCCCATATCGGGTTTTTCGCGTCACCAAAATTCTTTGTGTCAATTTCTTATTTTCGTTGCTTTATCATTTGTTCAAACCGACGCACTTACTTCGTTCGCTGGCTTCAGATCGATCACTTTGACTCACAATCTAATTTAGCAATTTGGTAAATGTTTACCAAAACAATTTGGCGCACACCGTGGGGCATAGTGATCATTTTCTATAGCCAAATCCCACCAAAGAATACCGTTCATTAAGATGCCCGGAACCAGTCCGAATTCATCCAGCAACCAGGAGCAGGCGCTTTAATCCTCTGCAGGAAGACCTTTTCTGGCTTCCTCAGGATCATTCGGTGCGTCCCCAGCAGCTAGTCAAATGGCACTCGTGGACTCGGAATGATCTCTTGATGTATGTCTTATGCTTTTGTTGGAACTAATATGACCTTACCAGTGGACACTCGGCCGAGTGCCGCTTACACTCGACCGAGTAACCGTCCATTCGGCCGAGTGACTCAGTTCACTCGACCGAGTGACTTGTCTTGACACAATTTCGAAAACTCCTGCTCATGTGGCACTCGGCTGAGTGAGTTTTCACTCGACCGAGTGGTCACTTTCTCGGCCGAGTAACTCTTATACTCGACCGAGTAAGTGATGTTAGACCCCATAGGTGATTTAACTTAGTTTATTTTTCGGGTATTCATATTTGTGACATGTTTTCTATGATTGTTTGTACGAATGTACTCTTGAATGACGTTGTATGACATGTATGAGTGTTAATTGCAAATAGTATTACGTTGATATGGCAAACGTGGTGATATAGTAATTGTCGGATCATTGACCCATGAAGATGATTATTGCGTAATCGAAACGAGGTTTTTTCGTTTATGGAAGTGGTATGATAATTATACGTGGGTGTCTCATGTACGGGAGTCAATTTGTTGCGTACGTATGTAGTCCATAAGAGTAATAAGAATGACATTAATTATGTAACACCCCCATTTATCTAAGAGCCTTTAGCAAGACATTCCCAGATAAATAAGGACGTTACCATCTCGGTTTTCCGAAGTAGTGAATAACAAAGTAAAACAAATCAAAGCACTTTAAATTGAAACTTTAATAATGGCCTTATTACAATCCTTACAACCCGAAATGAAAACTCAAATAACATCAATTACAGCTCTTGCAGCGGAAATAAAACTAAGTGAAGCTATACTAAGTCAACTCCATCTTCCTCCCAGACCAAGCTTCCAAAGCCGGCTCAACAACCTGCCAATCAATCTGCTCCCCAATATTTGGTTCATCACAGGTGTTTAACGAATACACGGTCAACCACGAGGTTGAGTAGGA
>JAOWBH010175446.1:0-10358 GCA_028566215.1 Silene coronaria
AAATGACGCTAGTCGGATGCCCTCCTAATGATGTCACCTATAATACACTTATCCGAGGATTCATTAACAACAATGATTTGCAAAATGCATTATGTATCCGTGATATAATGGTTAACGAAGGCTTTGAGGCTGATGCTAACACTCTTTACTTGTTCCGTAACCATGTCGCATGATAAACCAGAGAGTTTCTCCAGAAGATGCTAAATTGTCGATTTCTACACAGGGCGGGGGGCGGGGGACGGGGCTGGTTCTGGGGTTACGAGAATTCGATCATTCAGGGCTTTTCATCTGAGAGGGGAGCCACTACTCTAACCTTACTCTTCGACCACCGGACAAATTTTACTGCCGCTCTTATTTTCTTAAATTACTGGGTTTTGTGAATCTTGGTGGAAGGTAATATGGATGAAATAAATAGGTTTATGCAACTAGTTTGACATATGTGGCAAAGAAAGAGGAGGAAGCGGTCAACTACGATCAGTGTCATTTCTGAGCTTTGTCAAATAGAAGATCAAGAAAGTAAAAGAAGAGAGAGCAAGTCTAAATAGCTTAGACCGTAAGATCAACCTCTGTTCAACAAAAGTCAACAGGTAACTAGTAATCCTCTTTCTCCGCCAGTAAATTATGTATTTCATTTTGGTATTGTTTAATTTCGTATTGTTTTATCATTGGTAATGGTGACATAACTGACATTGAAAGCTCTTAAACCAATACTAAATAATTTAACCCATTTTGAGTAACCAAATATATGTCTTGCGGGACACTTGCTCATTGATTGCATCTATAGCCATCTCGGATACTCTGATAGCAATCCTTGTACTCTTAAATGCATGTATTTGCACAGAATCTAACCTTTTTTTTTGTTGCGTCTACAGAAATTGGTGTCCTTAGTTATGAGTAAGCTAATTTTCTCACATTGAAAGGCTTGTTTTTAGCTCGCTTAAAAGCCTAGAAGGTTGCACCTCCAGTTTTACATTTGTTTCACGAATTTAAATTGGTGACTATGCACATCGATCTGCACTCCTTGATGTGTCCCCTAAATATTTCTGAATAGGGTTTAATCTTGTAAAATCTAGAGAATCGTAACACATATGGAACAGCAAAATGGCTCTTCAGCAAGTATTTCATGATCTATCATGCCTACTTGAATTTGCAAAGATGTCACAAAGTATTTTTAGTTGGGTCTGTTGAAGGCGTAATAAATCATCCTTGTTCGGTCTTCTGGCAAGTCTGCAGCTCATTTAACTATAAACAATACTCATAAGTTGTATGCAGGTTGCTGGAGCTGCAGTGATTTTTGAGGTGCACAGAAGTGCAAAATGTGAAGTTAAAAAGGAAGAAAAACTAAAACAAGAACGGGAGGTAATGTAAAGTTACAGTGCTTGAATTTACTTTCTCTTCTGGTTATCTGCAGTAGGGATAGTATCTTCTATACAATCTCACCCCAGTGCTAAGTGCTCCCTTAAATTGCAAAAGGTCAAATGTTGAGTACCTTACCCCAATGTGATAAAGCACGCTAATAGGTTACAAGAGGATGACCCATGATGTGTGTTAAGAAATTGCAAAAAATGAGAAGTGAGCCATTTGTGTTCTTCCGTCTTTTATGGTATATTCGCTGCGGCTTAGTCTATAGTTTCCTTAAAGGAGTAATACAAATTAGTAGTACCTTGTCAGTTGTCATGTCTGGCTTGCTTCAATTTTAATTGCATCAATCGACTTTTTTACTTTTATATAATAGTACACAATTGTCTAAAAAAAAATTGCATCAATAGACTTAAACTTTCAGATAGCTTTTGTAAGATATGAATAACTAGCTTCTCAGTGAGCTTTTAAACTTTATTTTTTTTTCCCCTTTTTTTTTTTTTTCCTTTTTTGCCGTTGTGAGGTAGATTAGCTCACTCATACAGGCAGGGGTTCATTTTTATGTCACAGCATATAGTAAAATATGGATCTATGCCCTGATTAGTGATTAATGTGAATTTATATCCAGACAGACCATGGAAGGCTTTGAATTGTAAAGTTGGGAACATGAACAGACACATTCACACCCTACGTATTGCATTGGCTCACAAAGGGGGTTAACATGTCTTTCCTCCATCTTGTTGAAAGAATTCCTTCCATCTTAATTTGTGTTGACCATTACCCGGTACACTTCAAGTTGGCTCACTAAGGGGGGCTATGCTTAGCTTAAGAATGAACGCCTTAGGCTCACTTGATCCTTAGTGCGTTTTCAATAGATGAGGCTCAACTAGCGAAGTGCACCTCGACATCTTGGGCCCTTGATGCGCCTCATGCCTTTTAAGCCTAGGGGGTTAAGATGTCTTTCCTCGACATCTCGGGCCATCGATGCGCCTCACGCCTTTTATTCTTTTAAAACTAGGGGACTAAGACGTTTTTCTACCATCGTGTTGAGAATTGAAAATCCTCCCTCCGTCATGTTCATATTCTTCTAATTTAGCGTTGCTGATTATTTGAGGTGTCAACGGGGTACAATAAATTTAGGATATTAGTAGTAATAGCAAGTGATACTTCTTGCTTCTCATTAATTTCTTTGTGTTTTCTTTTGGATAAGTTTTTAGATGAGTAATTGTAAGCGGAGTTTGGGTTGTTCATCACTTTGTAGTCCATCCTATCTGGCTATCTATAACCTCTAAAATGTCATTGTGAGCAATCAAATGCTATGATCTAGCCTAGTCTTCAGCCTTTCAGATTAGTCTGCTTTTGAAGTTTGTTGTGTTATGCCTCTCGCACTACCGGTAGTAAAAGTTTGGGGAAGATGACATTCTGCCTTCTGGCCTGGCCCTAATAAAAATAGCCTGGTAGCTATACTAGACTTCATGCATCCGAGACTCTGAGTGATCACGGTTCTATAGTGTGTGGGGTGGGGTGGGGAGAGGGCATCCGTGCTATTTAGTCAGGGAGTGAACCTTCACTGATTTGAGTTCATATACATTCATTCATGTTCGTAAATTATAACTTGGCCTCCGTTAGCTCAATGGTTGAGTCATGAGTGGTATAGAATCAAAAGAACAAACCTTCTCCACCTCTACCTTGCCACTCCAAGGTTTGCCACTGTTTTTGCACCTAAAAAAGTTGAATGTGATTAAAATCACTCTTGTAAACTAGAGTAGAAATTGTGTGAAACTGTGGTATGCATGGATGCTTATGGTATTGTTTACATCTTTTTGCATAAGTGGATTGATTATGATTTCACATATGGAAATGTCAATTTTGCAATTTGACTCTCCATTGAATATAGTTTCTGACTTCTGACCTTTATTTTTTCTTAGGCCTTCTTCAACACCTTTCTTTTAGTAGACTTTGCATTGCTTTCTGATGTTTTTAATAACCTCTGAACTTGATCACGACGAAGATGCTTTGGGTAACATAATATGGACCTATCCCTCCAAGTCTCACCTTAATAATATCTTTTAGCTCGAGCGTTTTGAATGTGTGCTGCCGCAAGATTTGAATGTTCCAAGGCTATATTGGTTTGATTGTAAAGATGGATGATTCTATCTAAAAAACATATCTTATTTGAGGTTTTGGGTTTCTCAAAGTGTTTCCATCTTCACTGTTTAGACATTAAGGCGAAGAGACGAAGTTTTATCCAAAGAAGTGGAAGATCTCAAATTCTCATTGAAGACGGACACTATTCGTCACAAGCTGAAGACGGGTAGTGCCCCTCTCACAATATACAAGTGGCCCTATCCATGGGGTGCTCCATTTCCCTCCCAGTTGCCTTATTGTGAGAGGGACACTATCCGTCTTCAGCTTGTGACGAGACGCTTTGGAATTGTAGAACTTGAGAAGCTAGCGAGGGCCGAGGGGGCATTACTTGCCTTTCAGCTTTAGACATGCTCAACCAGATACTCCATGTTGCTTGAAGTCTTCAACTGACTGAATGTATTGTGGGAGTAACTCCACCTGAGGCCTTCAATATTTTTCTTAGCTTCGATTTGCAGTTTATTTACATCCCCTATCGTCGTTAACGTCTCTGTAAACTTGTACTATAATGTATTGCAACTCCATAATGTGGATGAATATCGACTATCAAATTGGTATATCCTATCATGCTCATACAGACATACAGTTGCTGTTTCAGCATTCTCTAATCTACCGTCCTGAGATTTGTTTGTAAATTACAACTTTTAATAGCTACTGATTTTCCCAATAAGAAAATAAGTGACGGGAAACTTTTTTTTTCCCAGTACTGCAGTAACGACCTAGGCAAAGTTTCATCATAAACTTTGGCTTTGGAATAATAATGGAATAAAGTAAAATGTTCACCGAACTAATAACTCTTCTTATATGGTAAGTATGATATACAAGTACAAGTATACGAGTAATATGACTCCAACTAAGAAGAGTCCGCATTTAGCTGATTCAACTTGCAAAGTTATTTCCGTTCTGAGTCATCCAGATTGAAATTAGTCCTATGTTTGCCTGAATTTGCGCATACAAGGCCTCCGACACTTCATATTAGACAAAGCATTAAATTTTCGGACATCAATGTTCTAAGACTTCCGTATCCAACAATTACTGCCCCAAGACTAAGTGGAATAGCAATCACACAATGGTGTTCCTCTTCAGTCTCCATATCGAATTTTTTTCTGCAAAAATTAAACCATTAGATGATTAGAATAAAACCTTCCGATGCTTTGTAAGAGTAAAATCATTCAAACAAACAAACAAATTTAATGAATATTTATTGAAAGATTAGTACACAAAAATTATCGAATTTTTTTTTTCTTCGTTACTGTCAAAAAAAATATATCACATAGTTTAATGATTAATTTAAGTCCAGTCTTTCATTTTCAAAAATCATGCACCAATATAATTTCAAGCTTATATTTACACCATTTGCTCTGGTGGGTCTTATTTTGTTACTATTATTGTGATTCAAATAGACAAGAAATTTCAGAATTGAGGAAACAAAGGTTTTCATGAGTCAATGAGTTCAATAGTTTAGGCAAAATATGAGCACCAAACACTAAATAATGCAAATTGATGTAAATAGTACATACAAGATATAATAAGTAGGAAAAATTAATAAGAATAATCCATCCTATGAACCATATTCCACTAATAATCCAAATCTTATTTAATCCCACAATAAACCTAATCTTTAGCCAACTTAGTTAAGACTAAACTTGGCCCTTTTTTCACCTACTGCCTCCGGTTAATAACAAGTTAGGGACCCATTATTGTTAATTAAACCACATCTTCTTCATCTTTCTTACTTTCTCCTGCGTTTCCTTCTTCCTTTTATCTCACCTTCATTCTTCTTCCTTCTTTCTTCTCATTAATCAACTTAACTTCTTCTAATTTCACAAAACCAAATCACCACCATTGTGATTACTTCTCTAATACCACCACACTCGTATTTGACTCCGCCATGCGATCAGAGCAACACGATTTCTGCCGCCCCTTACGCCTCTCATTCCGGCCATCTACAACCACCAAACAATCATCAATGGCGAACCCATCATCTCCTCCATCAAAACCCCAATGTCTATCCAAGTAAACTCATAAATTTCAGACTCAATTAACTAACCTAAATCCCAATTTTAAGATTCTTAAATTATTTTCTTTATTATAGAGCCAGGTTTAAATTCCCTATATTATTGATGTATATGGATTGAAGTATTGATGTATATTGCTTTAAATTTCAGTCTCATTGTTACCACCCCTAAATTCAGATTGGGTATGTGAAATGAATCCATGGTTTGGAATAATGGTGGAGGTGACACAGAGATGGTGCCAAATTGGAATGGTGGTGCGAAAGTGGTGGTGGCGACACTTGGGGTTTTGTTGACCTTTTGAACAGGATGGGAGCGAGAGATCGACGATTAAGGATGAGGGTGGTGGCAGTGGTGTGAAGGTCTTCTGATGGTGATTGTGGGGAGTGTGTGGTGTTTGTCTGGTAAATTCATTAATCTTGGTGATAGATAGATCAATGGCAAGGTGTTTTGATTAAGAAAATATAAGGAAAGCTGAAGGTTTAATGGAGATTGAAGAACAACAGAGAAAGGGGGTAGTATGAAGAAGAAGAAGAAGAAGAAGAAGAAGAAGAAGAAGAAGTTAGAGCTAAGAAAATAAGGCCTTTAACCGGTTGGATAGGTAGCCCTTCCAACTGGTTTAGCCTTTGATGAGAAGGCAATTAGTTGGTTTTATTGTGGGATTAAATAGAATTCGGATTATTAATGGAATATGGCTCATAGGTTGGATTATTCTCATTAATTTTTCCTAATATTTAAACTTACAAATACCTTTATCAGTCGCTAGTATATTTTCAATACAATGCTCATACTCTTCTGTGTACTGCCTTGACAGAACTCCCCATGTATTTCTCAGATCAACAGATTGCATCCGAGTGATTTGACGTTCAGATGAATTGTGCTCAGACTTTGGGGCTGTTACAATCGCAATCTCGGCTAAAACTGCAGATGAATCAACTACTGTGCAAGTTAAGTCGAAATCTGAAAATAACATCAGGTGCCGTTCACCACGAACAAGCTCTTTCCTTAGTGGAGCCACAGTAATCTGCTCTAGTGGTTGAGCTAAGAAGAATTCTATTTCGAGTTTCATGGCTTGTTGATAAAGCTTCTCAATAATATTGAGCTCTTCGCCAGTAAGAGAGACACTCAATTTATCAAGTAAGTCTTCAATTTGCAGAGCACATGCCTGCACTCATGTGTAAGATACCATTAGCTGCTTCCTTAGTATAGGATAGTTTAACCCTAAAATTTAACATGCAAAAAATAGGAAACTTTGATAGCAGCGATACCATGACAAACCTGGAAACCTTCGGATGAATAACTGTGGATCCACTTCTTGTAAGGGTGATCGTTGACATTTGTATCCAGGAAAGCCTGAAGCTCCAAACCAATATAAGCATATAACCTCATGCATGGCGTCATCGCACCCAATGTGTAAGCTGCAATCTTAGTCTTTTCAAAGGGAGTTGCAAGTTTACCAGGACCTTTTAGTCCTTCAACTTTTCCTGTAGCTGTAGCTAACAGAAAATCTGTGTACTTCTGAGTGGCAGAATTGAGAGGGATGTCTTTGCTGACATCAGAGCCCCATTCCTGTTAAAATTATAACAAAAAGATCCGATCAGATAAAATCAGCCTTCCGGTGAAAAATGTACCGTATAAAAATGATTCAGTTAAATAAGACAAATCACATAGAAAGGTCAATTCATTTAAAGACATGACCATAAACATGTTACAGTAAAACGGTATATACAAGCAACAAGCTTGATGTAAAATGTATTATAGCATTTGCTACATAAACTATTAAATCACAAAGTTAGTGACAGTAGTAAAATATAGCAGGAAAAGCTCACATACAAACTATAAAGATCAGATAAAAAGTAGTCCGTCTACTAGAGATGAGTCCAATGTCAAGTTAGGGATAATGTCCTGAAAAAAGGGCATAATAAAAGAACTAGAGTTTTATAAACAAAATATACAAATGTATATCGCTAGTTGTACCTTATCTATAAGGAAACCGATGCATTATAGTTAGTGCCTCACTGAGCTTTGGTCTTAAGCGCATCTGAGTCACGCTTTTTTAGAGTAAGGTCAAGATCTCTAATTGAAACAGAAAAACTCAACATTGATGAGAGCCAGTTTCCAGTCATTACAATTTTACTCCTCAAACCAGAAGTCGAAGCCATATTTTATCAATTATAACTATTAACATGCAAAAATAAAATCATACTGTTGATTTTGTGAATTCATGAAGTATAGATCCTGACCAGCTATCAAGTGAAAATGTATGTTCAGAGTTAGAACAGTACAGCATGGCAGGAAATTAACAGCCTTATGCATAAAATCCTGTTCTTCTTTCCACTAATGTGAAGTACCAAGTATATATCAAGTAATTGGATGAAACATAAAGCGTAGGAAACATTGAAGCTGCTTTCCCTAAATTATTAGGTACACAAAGCAAAAGAAGCTCATCATTCCAAGTTACTGTGAAATTATCATCTTAAGACAAACAAAGAACCATAAGTCCTAAGACTCCTAACATCACAACTTAGTTTGAAGATGTGAAAGGCCGAGACGAAGAGACACATAGCGCAAGGCGAAGGCACTTGGCTTTTGGATGTGAGGCACCCTCTTTTCTATACAACTAAAATTTTGGGCAACTAAAGCTTCTTAAAGAGTTTTCAAGTTGGCTGACATGTCAAGGAGTAAAGTTATGAATAATGGGGAAAAGAGATGTTGAGCCTTGTCTAAAAGATATGAAAAGTGCGTACTAGTTAGTATTGTTAGGTGAGCCTTGTCTAAAAGGCGTGCCTAAAATGCACCGATGAATTTTGGCTAGTGCCTCATCTAAGGAGCGCTTCTTAAGCTAAGCATCACAAGAATGCAAAAAAAAAAAATGGAAAAAAAATTAGAACAAAATACGTGCAAGAATTAACAATGTACTTTCAACACCTCAAACACCATTTTACTGTAAAGAAGAGAGGTCCAATCATACAGGTAAACATAGACAGATTATCATAGCAATTTACAATTGACCTTCTAAACACGAGTCAACGTTCCTTGGGGAGGATTCCAGAGGCAAAACCGCAATTTACCTAGACACACAAAATTGAGGCCCACCAATCTTCACCATATCATTGTCAACCAGGATTTGGGGAAGATATATACATTTTCATCCACAATAGTTTGGAATTTGGGGTAGCATTATTCATCTTTTCAACTAATTAGCTCCGCAATGCAAAGGACAATAGTCTTCTCTTCGTCTACTAGAAGTACAGAAGTACCTTAACCTTACCTTAACTAAGTAGCATTATTCATCTCTTCAACTAATGAACAAAAGGAATCTCTCTCAAACAAACATCTTTCAATATTCTAATATCATAACGTGAACCAATTTCAAGTACAAAATCATGACGAGAACTAGAATACCCAAGGATTAGAGTATAACTATCAACACAACAAACATCAACTCATAGTACCTTAACTTTACAAAGCCGTGAATACCGAAATTCATCCTCAAGATAGCAAACAAAACTCGGAAAAAAATGCATCTAACACTTCAAGAAAGCTAAAGAAATTGTACGGAGTATTAAGCGAACTATTCAAAGTAACTACATTAAACAAAGTGCCTAAAATGATCGGAAATCTCAATTTTCAGACAGTACATGAATGATTAATCGAACCTGTGCAAAAGAATCGTGTAACTTCAACTCCTGCAACACACTTTTCCTCAGCTCCGTAATCGCCATTCTCGCATCATCATCGTCCGCAAATTCTTCAGCAAGTTCATACCTAATTAAACAAATCAATTCTTAATTAAGCAAATAAATTTAATAAATAAAAAATCGACAGAAGGGAGAGAAAAGAGACTGACGCTTTATCAAAGGCGTTAAGAAAATGAACATCTTGAGCGATGTAATGTCGGAAAGTGTCGACGCGAAGATTACCGGCGGAAAGAGAGAGAATGAAAGGAGAGAAGAAGGAGAAGACGGAGTCACGTTTGAACTTGTTCCAGAACCTTCTAGAGATTCCGACGTCATTGATGATGGCGGCGGCTCCGATCGGCGGCGTGGCGGACCTAGGCGGTGGAGCCGTCGCCATTGACGCCGGCGTACGAAGTTTTCCGGCGAGAAAGAGAGAGTTGCAGAAGGTTTTGATTGGTTTGATGGTGGTTAAAAGTTGGCGCATCAATAATCAATAGTAAGTTGGATTTTTAAGCGCACGAGAATGGGGGCAAATAAATGGAGATTTTATTACGATATTCAGTCAAGTAAGGAAAATTAGCTATCTAACTTTTTTTGGATATAAAGTTAAAGTTGGTGAAAGTGATGCCTTAATTGCCCAAGATTATGTTTAGATTTAGATTATGTTTAGATTAAAGATTATGATGTTTTTGTGGTTGATTTTGCCGTGTCATTCATGAATTATGGTTTTTAAGGAATGTAAAGTTGATTGTAAATGGGAATGGAGGGTGATTTTGTTGTGGTTTAGGGTATACTCGTATTTGGGTTTTATAATGTGTGTCCTTAGAGCACACGTTAATAAACTTAATATGGTAAGATTTACAATATATTTTTATCATAAATGCAAGTATAAACTCAAATTTACCATTTATGATAAGAATATTCTGTAAATCTTGTCATATTAAACTTACTAGATTTCATGCCCGTGCGTTGCACAGGTTGTTAAATAATGTTTTGTATTGTGGAACACGCAGGAGGCGCTTGCATGGCCTCGAAGTTTGAACAAGCAACGTAAGAACGCGCATTTGAAGGAATCGCCACCCATTATTATGGTCAATTGGAAACCATTCGAATACTCTATGTCATGTCAAGACACAAAGTAGTGACATAAACACTAAGA
>JAOWBH010175457.1:0-10357 GCA_028566215.1 Silene coronaria
GCTATCATGATTGCCAAATACGGAGCTGCCATCTCTGGCCAAGTCGTGAACTTCATCCGTCGGGCTGGTGGTATTATTTCGATCTGGGGGTTCTGCGGGAGGCATCGGGGTTGAGGTAGGGGGCGGTCTAGATAAGAAAAGTATGGATGCGGGTTCATTATTTTGATGGATTGCACGATCGTGGATTATTTGTGTATTATCAAGGGTCGAAACAGGGGATGGTAGCGGCAATTTCACGTTGATAGGAGTATTAGAAATTATTGGGATATTAGTAATATCTTTTAGAGCAGAAGAGGGAATATTTGGAGTATTATTCTTATTTGTTTGATTGAAAATAGGAAGGAAAGTATTATCTTTTTTGGCATAATTGGTAGATTTTTTGAAAGAAACAGATTGAGAAAGGAGCTTATTGGTTCGTTTATTTAGTAAGTTGATTTTTTGCTGGATATTAGGAGCTTGATTGTGGCGTGGAATTGGAATATCGTTATTGGAGGAAGGGCAAGATCCTGCACCCGGATTTTTCGCGGCCTCCTGATTTTCAGTATCTCCAGTATTATGTGAAAGAATATCGAATCTGGACCCTGGTTTCTTTGAAGATTGACCAAACTCAAAGACAGTTCCTTGATTAATTTGACTGGCTTGCTGACCTGGTTGTTTAACAACCTTCCGTCGTGGTGGTTTTTTTACTATCATCCAATCACCGAAATCCTCTTTCTCCTCTGGACGGAGACCGGCTTCTAGCGAGTGCACACTAGGTGGTATAAGAGCTACACAGTCTGCTTGAGTTTCCATATTCATGCCCTGTTCATTGGGGCAGTTCTTGGGACACTTCTCAGCCAAATGACTAATCTACCACACTTGAAACATATCATTTTCAAGCCTTCATATTGGATACAGTAGACCTTCCCGTAAAGTCTGAACTTAGATAGTAATGGCTTCGAGATGTCAACTTCAACGCTCAATCGTGTAAATTGACCCCTTTGTGCATTAGCCGTAGTGTTATCAATTCGAATAACCTCACCTACCTTGGCTCCTATTTTGTTCAAAAAGGTCTCATTAAAATACTCTACTGGCAAATTTGGAATACGAATCCATGCTGTAAGTTTCGTAATGTTGTCCTCTGAGGGATCGAAGTTCGGTACCCATCTTCTTATAGTAAGGTAATGATCGTCAATCATCCATGGTCCTTGAGTCATAACAAACTCGTAATCCTGTATTGATGAAAAACGAGCCACATAATACGAACCAGATAGATCGGTCAGCGTGAGTTTACCTTTTATTGACCATTTCGATTGTAATTTCCTCATTAATGATAAATATCCGATTTTCTTATCGAACATTTTTATAATGAGTGAGCGTCGCCATGGTCTCCGCAGTATGGCTTTTTCCTCTTTGGTAAGGCAAATCCGAGGGCACAAGGCGTCCTCCTCTTCTTCCCCTGTATCATTGTCGTCATCCGAATCGAAGTCGAAATCCTCAAGCGACAATTCACCTATGGATTTTGGGTCAGATCCGAATCCCTGCACTTTTTCCTTATAGGAAATTGGTGGTTCTACCACAATTGCTCTATTTGGACTGTCAGGTTTTGAGAATTGTGAGTCGTTGAGGGTGGGATTGGATGGTGTATGGGCATGAAACGAACTGATGTGCATCGTCTTTCGTTTGGCATTTTTCATAAGTGGTGGGAATGTCGGATTAGTTTCCTCGTGAGAATGGTTCTGTATGGTTTGAATTTTGGACGGCTGATCGGTCTCCGGCGGGAGACCACTTTTTGGATCGAGCATTCAAAAATGACAGGAATTTTATCTCTCTAGGAATTTTTTTTCATGATTTGTTAGTATGGTTAGCATCAGCCTATGACTGTGAATGCTCATTTTGCTTTACTCAGTGAATTTTTAAGCTATTCTGTTAAGAAACAAAGACTGAAACACTCACTTTTATCTCGCTTTGATTGACGCTGAACTAAATTAAAATGACTCATTAGACTATATTCGTTTCTTGTACGGTAGAGCAGCAGCAGCATGGCTGTGCTGTGCTACCATTGATGTAATCATCATTATTGGGTTACGCGAAAAGAGTCTCTTTTGCCGCATTTTTTTACCTAGTGGTAAGGTTTTGTATATTGGACCCCTTTTATCCAGGCAAGATCATTTGAGGCATTGAGGTAATGTTTGTTGTATACTAGTTTCTGAACCTCAAAGTAGTTTTTCTTTGTTATATTTAATTTTTATTTTTGAACTTGATAGGTTGGTCTGGTTGTCTTTTAAATGGAAATTATGTTTTAGTTCTCGTGGGCCATGGCTACATTTCTCTTTGTAGTTCATCGACTAATATTCGGTCACCTCTGAATTTTTCATTGATGCGTGACTTCTCCTTCCAATTTAGATGGTATGGGGACTGCAGAATGGAGAGCTGCAAAGAGCCCAGCTTACTACAAGCGTGGTGATTATGTTCCTGGGTTGAAGGTACAGTATATGATTTGGATTTGCAAGCGCTTCTTGATTGGAATGTTTTGTAATCAGAATTTGTTTGTCATATTTCATTGGAGGTGTTAGGACTTCATTAATGTATGATTATCAGGGGCTGTGTCTGTTTTTTTTCTCCCTGCAAAATGTTTTTATATTATTGCCTAAACCTCAACTTGTACGTTGATGGTTCCATATGACGATTTTTATGATTCAACACCAAATCATTTTTGGGCTAACACTTCATTGTTGCTAAATCATGTGCTGTGAGTGAATGAAATTACGTATTTGAAAGATGTAGGGTTTGCGCTTTAGAGAAAAAAGTGAGGCTTTGATTTACGCTGAAGGGCTTTGAAGCATTAGTTGTATTGTGAATTTAATTTATATTTTTTTCTCTAATAATTTTTGGCTGAACAGCAAGTCAGGATGGCAAAATATAAGTTTCATGACAAAAAGGATCTACTCGTGCGCTGTTTTGCCTATTCATTTAGGAAATGAGCTTATCATATTCTTTGATGTGTTCTACGTGATATATTTTTGGAGAGGAGATATCTTGTTGCATGGGGCAACTAAACTTAACGTAAAATTGGAACACCCGTTGCAGGTTGATGGTATGGATGTACTGGCAGTTAAGCAGGCGTGCGCATACGCCAAGGATTATGTCTTGAAGAACGGGCCTATTGTAAGTAATGTTCCAGATCATGTGTTTGTTTAGAAAAGGTTTTTTCACCAACTGTACGGTGATACATGATTACTTTCACTATTTATTACCATTTACCATGATAGATGTATTATTTACCTTTTTTTTCTTTCTCTTCTCTCATCTGCTCTCATGGCCTTCATTAGATCCTTGAGATGGACACTTATAGGTACCATGGTCACTCCATGTCTGACCCTGGAAGCACCTATCGAACACGTGATGAGATATCTGGTATAAGACAGGTAACGAAGCTGTTTAGGGGTTGTGACTTTCCGAATTTCATGTTCACTTAAGGCCTTATATGTTATGTTGATGATCTTTTCCGCAGGAACGTGACCCCATTGAGAGAGTGAAGAAACTGTTATTGGCTCATGATATTGCAACAGAAAAGGAAATGAAGGTGAAGTTTTCTTACAGTCTAAGTTATACCCCGAAAATGCCAATCATTTGTTTACCATTTATACTCTTTGTGAAGGGTATTTTAATCAAAGGTAACAAATGATTAGGACAGAAGGAGTAGCTATTACTAAATAACTTCGTTGTTTCTCCACCATATTGACTTCTCTTGTCCCTTTTTCTTTTGAAATCTTTTCGTTTGACATTTGTTTGCTAAACAAATCTCATCATAACTTCCTCCTCAAAAGTAAACTGGGGCAGGAAGTATGTTTGGTCTAACGTGGAAAGGTTTTTCAAAATAAAATAATTTGTTTTGCAATGTAAGGCTATGCATTTCTCATTTCTTGTTGTCCTCATATGATTACGAAAAGGAAGTCAGGAAAGAAGTAGATGAAGCTATTGCTAAGGCCAAGGTAAGAAATTTATTCCCTACAGTGAGCCGAGAGAAGTTCTCTTTTATTATTAATTTTTTTTTTCTCCGTTGCTCCTCATTATGGTCCTGAGATCCAAAACTTTACTACCTTTTTCAGGAGAGTCCAATGCCTGATACTAAGGAGCTTTTTACAAACATATATGTTAAAGGTTATGGGGCTGAGGTAATATGACTGTACATTTTTTCCTTTGTGTTATATAAACTGTGGATCAGTTAATAGCCACTCTTTCCCTTACTAAATGAATTTGGTAATTAGATGTGACATTTGAGGTGTTTGACCCAAATCTCATTAGTCATCCAGAGGCAGTGTTTGTAAATATGACCCCTTTGTTTGCTTATAAATGATCATCTTTTGTGCTCCAACACTCGAATTGATTTGTTAATGGACTAATATGATATGTTGAGGTGGTTGATCTTGAGTGAGAAATTGAGCTGTATCGTCAAATGGCTTACTACTCATCTACTTGGATCTCGTAAACAGTTGGTAGGAAGGTTCCACTGTAAAACATTAGGTTCTTCGTGTAACATAGCACTTTAGAAGACAGGTGATTGTCGTGACATAGGTCCTCGAAGGTTGCTTTTTCCTCCCACCACATGGCAAATTCAGTAGGTGGGTTGCCAAAGAATTGTAATAGCAAATCTTAACGTGGTTTACGAGAATTGGAGTGATTTAGGTGAGGCTGTAGAGGAATTCAAGTCTCAAGAAAACAAATGTTCTTAGGAATTAACACTAGTGGCCGCAGAGATTCTCATTGGATTGAATTGTTGCTTGTGATGATTAAAGGTGGAGCCTTTGACGCTCCAGTCAATAGGATACCAAGTGTCCATGAGAGATAAGGAAGAGATGGATGGAGATTGGAGGGTAGTAGCACTAATCCGAGATATAGTATTGAGAGTCCCTTGCACTAAGGTTTCTTTGAATATCCGTTGAGAGCCACCAAAGCTAACTCATAGTTCATCAGCATAGCTACTACTTGGTAATAGCTAGAATAAGGCTCACTCTTAGCATGTAATAACACTATTGCACACGGCACTTGGATCAATGAATTCTCCTGACATGCTTTGGGACTTGTGAAATAATTGCGTGACAATTAAGCTGGAATAACGTCCTAGCCTTGAAAAGGGTGTGTTTGGAGACACCTTTTTAGCTCAACTTCCTTGACTGGCTCGAAATGTGCCAAACCCAAATTGGAACCTCAAAACCCAACAAAGCAACCCGACCAAAATAGATCCAACAGATCTGACCCGTCAATTTACACCTCTACTTGGGGAGCACTCTTTTAAGTAATCTTGTGCTATTGAGGGTGAACGTGTGTAGAACGCTTTAGTGATTCTTTTTTATTTGAATGGATTGCGGGTTACTTTGCTCTGTAGTTAAGCCAGGATTTCTTGTTTAATACTTGGCAAAGTCATGGTTGGATAGTATATTGTTTTCTTTGGGTACATGGGATAATATATTGGCATGATTTTCTATTGCGCACTACTTATTGTGAGTCATAACCCCAAATGTACTTGATAAAAATGTGATTTTAATTGAGTATGCATTTTGACCTATACTATTGATCCATTTATTGCAAACAATTGAGTGTGATGACATAAGGTATATATTGTCACCCGTTTACACCCCCTTACACCAAATAGTGTAAAGAATACAGACCAAAGAGAACTCCTTGGATAGAAGGAATAATTGGTAACAATATGTTCAATAGTATCCCTAGACTATTTTTTTCTCTTTTTTTTTGTCGAGATTATTTCCTCATTTGTTATTATATCATGTACTCGCATTTTCTTTTTTGTTTCCTTCGTACGTGTGTTTGTGTACGAGTGAGTAATGCACTCCTTTTTCTTGCAAACCACTTGCTTAAAAATGCACCCGGTTTCTTTTCATTTTATTACTGGTAGATTAGGTGAACCTTTAGCTTCAAGATTATCTTTATCAGGAAAGAAACAAAATTTCATCCACAATTTGTTATGCTTATGATTCTCCTGAGAGAGCTACTAGAAGCAAAAGAGTAGATGCACTTGATCATATTTCCCTGTGGAGTAAGACAGAGACACACACAAATAATATAGTATAAAACTTTTGCTTTTTTGTAGTGTTTTGTTTGCTATTTTGTTCATAATTTTAAGTTACTTCATTTTGCTGTTATTTGCAGTCATTTGGTGCTGACAGGAAAGAACTAAGAACTACTCTACCATGAGTCAATTGTTTTTCCCAAGAGCATGACATTTGAAGAGAAGATCAAAATCCAAAATAAAAATGGTTTTAACCCAATTTTTTTTACCGGCTAGTGCAACTTTGGATGTGCTGTGTAGGTTTTTGTGTGGTTGCTGGCTTTGTTTGGAATCATCTTATGTGTTGATTTAAGGAACTTCATTTCATTGATTGAAGCTTCACTTTGGTTGTGCTGCTACTCGATATAGCCCGCTATAGCCATAGCTTCATGCGATTCGCATATAGTAATGGAATTAGTTTTACTAATTTTGAAGTACACGAAAACAAAATTCAGAATCTTATTGAAGCAACAAAATTTAGAATCTTTCTTGTTTCTCTGGATAATTTATGAAATTATACTGCACAATGAGTTTGATATGTTGGTCGAGCTTAATACTTAGGAATGTAGACGTGTTAAACTTGGGGGGTTTTCATTCTTCCAGAGAGTGTAAATCATACGAGTTTCTTTGAATTTGCGCTCTCAAAAGGAATAGCAAGTCTCCCGTGTTCGTTATAAGCTTGCGACGAGTCAAGTATTATCCATGTTGGTAGATAAGACAACAAATTGTTACTCCCTAGACACTTTATTGTTGTTTTATCTACCCCACATGAGTAGTAATTCACCCTCGCAAGTTTACGACCTGTCACAGGAATAACAAGTCTCCCGTGTTCGTCACAAGCTTGCGACGAGTCAAGTATTATCCATGTTGGTAGATAAGACAACAAATTGTTACTCTATAAGCACTTTATTGTTGTTTTATCTACCCCACATGGGTAGTAATTCACCCTCGCAAGTTTACGACCTGTCACAGTGGAGTTTGAGATTATTAAGATGCAAGAATACAACATAGAAGAAGTAACAAATAACCGAAGGTTTTGCTTGTGACAATCTCTCTGCCACCACATTTGCTCTTCCATATTTAAAAAACCGCAAAATGGCACCCTAATATAGTAATATTAGTTTTAGCCCGTGCAAAAATGCATGGGTTGCTTTTAAAACTCTTATGTTCAAAATATGTTTAGATCAATGTGAATATAAATGACTTTTCATTTTCAAGTATTAAAAGAATAATAATATTATTGTTCTAAATTAAAACTCAAGAGGATATAATTCTAATGAATTGAAAATTCGACAACTTGACTAAATTCAAAAGTACTTAAAAAATAAATTTCAATTAAATTAATTCAAATTATTAATTAATACCATCTGATGTAAGTCATGTTAAGTGAATTGTGTGCTAAGCTAACCAAGTTAAAGTTAAAAATATTTAATGAATTAAACATAACTTTAATCTTACAGTTAAATCAATATAAAGAACAAAAAGAAATCTTGTAAACTAAAGCATGGATAGAAATGAATAACAATATATTATCGTCCACCATAGTAGACTAAGCCGCTAAATCAATAAAACTTACAATAAAGTACACGTTAAACCCAAAATAAAGTTAAGCCAAGACAACAAAATTAATTATAGCCGTTGTTAAGGCTCGAAGAATTACAAATCGATAAGCGTTAAACTAATGAACGTACAATAATGAACAAATTTTTTTTAAAATCAAAAGCCGTGCAAGTCTAAAAACCAGGTGTGACGTTGTGGTTTTACATGCGTCAGTTCGGAATATGGTGGCTCCACGTCTGTTCCCGGGTAGGGACGTGGTGGTTCTAACTTCCAACTCCCCTTTTTTCCTAAAAAAAATTGGATTCGTTTTACATCGATTAATTTAACGTTGTTTCGATTAATAACTTGTAGTTTTGATTTTTAAGAAATCGATTAGTTTAACTACTTGTTTCGATTAGTTTAAGAGTTATTACCAGAATACTAAGTTATTTATTTACCTAACAATTTGTTTAATAATTAGCCAGTAAGGATAGAGTCTAGTAGTAAAAACATGTGTTAGAATCACATGAGTCTCAGGTTCGAGCCCATGTAGGAGTAATATGGCCTGGGACTTTGCCTTTTAGATTTCGAGTCTATCACCCCCCTTAAAAAGGGTGTCTTACCTACTACGTACATACGTATTCCCAACACGCACTTGTGTTGACGATTAATAGTATATCCCTAATTATACATCCACCTAAACAACCATATTAAAAAAATTGGGCTCAAAATTATTAAATTGAGCCCATATAAAAAATGAGCCTTTGACAAACATGAAAATTGAATTCCATATTTAATCCCATTTGACCCCCAAGAAACATTCTCTAATAACCCTAATCCTCTTATTACTCATTGTCAATGGCTTAGATGGCAGTATTAAGGCACATGCATTTCTATGTTGCCACTCGTCACTAAAGTTGAATGCGATGAGATTACTTCAAAATCAATCTAATTTACACACTATTCTTTCCGACCTCCCTATGCCTTCAAATTTAAGATCAGTTTCAAATCAATCTACGGAGTAATTGTTTCTTATTATCGCTCTTAATTCATCACTTATTTGCTCTATACATCAAAAGAGCTTTTATATGTTACTTTGCAGCATATTGAAGATATTTGGGTCCAATAATTGTTAAAGATTCACGTAAGGTATATGGAGTGCAAATTAATATCTCTATGACTTTAAAATCAATTATTATTATTATCTTTAAATTATTGTTTTGTAAATCAATTTTTGAAATAATTATCCATTTGCATGTAATATGAACTTACTGTATTTTTGGTTTCTAAACTTTAATATCAGTAATTTTTAGGTTAAATCATAATTCTTATTTTTTCAGGAGTTTTTAAGTTTGTTAAATCTTATAATTTTGACGATCTTATAACTTTTAAATACTATTGATTTTTATTTGCAAAGCGATAAATTCACTATTTTATAACTGAATTAAGATTTTATTATTATTATTCAAATGATATGATATTTTGATTATAAATAGTATAAATATTTTTATGCTATAAAATGAGTTAGATCTGATAATTATAATTGTTCCAGTATGTATGGTCTAAAATTTTTTATGCTTTAAATTTTTTTATGCTATAAAATGAGTTAGGTCCAAAATTAATTTTAAGTTTTTTTCAGAGGAATCCATATTAGTTTTTGTATTCTTTAACAAAATTTGAGTTATTAATTTCTGATTTTATCAAATTGAAACTGAATTACGCAAATTTCCTGGTAATTAGCCTTGAAATATATTTATTTATTTTGTAATTAAATCAACCATTGCAGTGACCCTCAATTAAAAATCGGATTATCAGTTGTATTATTTATAATTGACCCCACCACTTTTGGAAAACAAATAGGTTGGCTTGATGACTTGGGTTCACCAAATTGCAAGAAAAGTTCTTGCTTTAATGGAATGAAGATTTGAACGGTAAAAACCGCCTATCCTCATGTACTTAGTCATATGAACGCGCAAAAGTATCAAGAAATCAATTTCACACTTATGCAGTTTGATATTACATATTCCACAAGGAGAACCACACTCAAGCCTAAATGAAAATGAGACCAGTTTATTAACATTTCTGGCCTTGGAAACTCTATAGACCTCAGAATTTAAGTAGTTTACCAACTTAATTTTATCAAATCTACTTCGCATAAGGCATGTCAAAACGGTCAATACTTGATCATAGAGCTTTGTTTTCATATATAACAAGTCAAAACAATGTACATGGCCGGACAGCTTAATCGGGATTCAAATGCAAAAACAATGGAAATTATTATCATTGAAATCAATTCACCAAAACTAATCTAATAAAAGAAAACAACATATTTTTGGATTTTATAAAAAAAATTAATTTTTATGGATTTTTTATTTATTTTATAACACACAACATAATTAAAAACACATAACAATAAAGATATACTTTCCCCCAAACCTAAATGTCACAACAGTGTCCTCAATGTGACTCTATCAACAGAGAAATCACAAGAATACATATTACCAACAATCTAAAGGACACATCGAACGAAAGGAAGGATAAATAACTTATTTATATGCGACTTCACAAATCACAAGCTCGAGGTCAAGGTTTATTTCAAGTACTTTAATTACCAAAACTCCAAAAGGGCATGTTATCTTCATATTTCGGTCTTCTTGGATTGCCTCAGAGTTAATCTGCAAATCCTTGACCTCGGGGCGAAACGACATCTTACAAAATTGTCTTGGATGACATTTTCCGTCTGCCATTAGACTTTCACTGTTTTTCTTT
>JAOWBH010175468.1:0-10357 GCA_028566215.1 Silene coronaria
GAAACGGGGACATACCCATGGTACCCATAACCCGATGACGGCATCGCAACATCGACCACCAAAACAACCGAACCGTAGTCCGAAAAGGTACTCGGGACACACCCGTGGTACCGAGCCCGGGCGCTAACCAGACCTCTGGCCTACGTTGCGACGCATTGTAGTCATTAATGTGCACATCCCTATTGGGGTGGGAAACCCTAATAGGCAACTCAAGCGTAAGATGGCCTCCCAACCATCTTACATCTCCTCAACAACCATAAATCGTAACCACAAACTCCAACATCCAATATTAAACACATTCATCATGATATGAAACAATAAGCCAAACATGTAATCCGCCGCATGAATCATAAATACCATGGTGACAATGCATTTCTTTCACAATATTATACCAACATCGATTAATCGATACCATACCATGCTCCAATTATACCAATTACACAAGAATAAGCCACCCATCCCACACATATGTTATAATGCACCCAATATCACAATTACCCCTTTTAATAATGCAATTATTAACAATCATGTTATAGTGCAACTATGATAATCATGTGAGACTAATTATGCATAAACATCAATACATACAACATCCATATTATTGTAACCAAGTAGGATTAACCAACCTTTTAGCATACTCCAATAGAAAATACGACTCAATACGATTCCGTCAAACCGTCTCAACCTACAATAATCACATAATAACTTTCATAATCCATCCTAAACTATAATACCAAGTAAAATCCATTATTACTACTCCCTAATTACTCACTAAGATAATTAAAATCCCTAATTAACATAATATGTAAAACTCCTAAGAGTTAGGGTTAACTAACAAAGATAGATCTAAACTTATAAAGTGAAAGGAAAAAAGAGAGGATGAACAATCTTCAAATCCATGCTTAGCATCCAAGAAGGAAGGTTTTAGGAAAGTTTAGAGAGAGAGCGAAGAATGTTTAGAGGTTTTAGAAAGAAGATAGAAATGATTTAGGTTTAAGAAAATGGAGATCTCTAGCTATTAAATGACGGAGTTGAACAGGACCACTCGGCCGAGTGACAGAGCACTCGACCAAGTACACTCTACTTGTCCGAGTGTCTAACCACTCGACAGAGTTCAACTTACTCGACCGAGTACACCTTGTACTCAAATGAGTGCAATCTACTCGGTTAACAGAAATCTCACTCGGTTAACAGAAATTTCACTCGGTTCACTATTCTACTTCCATACATGACCATTAAGGTTCCTATTAAGCCTAAGGGTCCACTCATAAATCCTAATTAGCGTTCTTTAACCATCTTAATAATACCGGGTATTACAATCTTCCATTCTTAAAATGAACTTCGTCTTCGAAGTTCACCTCACTCTATCTCTTGTCAATCACTCATCCCAAGGTCTCATTACCGGTCATTACTGGTTCTTAAGTATTCTCTTACCAAGTCTATACTTGCTATGCTCTTCTACGATCACTATGCTCACAACACCTACGTCCAAATTCTCTTATTTGTACTCGTCATTAATCCTCACACTCTTTACTTCGTACTTCCTCTCCTAATATTCCCAAAATATTACATCCACTCCCCATAAAAGAGAACTTTTCCCCGAAGTTCGAACTGCTAATCACTAGGCTCGACATACTATGCACCGTATTGATGCCCAAATATGATACTCAAATTTTAGAATTCTACTCTATGTGCCCCTATTAATAGCTCCACTGTCTTTTTCCTATATGATTAATACTCGTATTAATATGCTAACCATATTTAAACTATTCCCATTATTACTCTCATGTACTACTATATAATCACATACTTAATCTAGTCACGTAGTCAACTCATCCTTGTTTATTCATTATAACCACTTTTTGTTACGAGAATGACCGCGTTTCGATTATGCAATTAACCATCATCGTGGAACTAGCGATCCGTAGTCCCTACATTAAGAAAAGCACGAGTGCCGCGTTACATCTACTATGCTTGCCACATTAACGCAACACAAGAATGACAATTATCGAGTCACACAAGTCATAGATCACTATCCACGAGTACATTCATACAAATAATCATTTAAACACATCACAAGTACTCATATTCGTCTTTTAAGAGGGTATAGGTAACATATGGGTCCAAAACAGGGCGCTCGGCCGAGTGAGAGGTCACTCGGCCGAGTGAGAGGTCACTCGGCCGAGTGAGAGACCACTCGGTCGAGTGTCACTCGAGCTTAAACTCCCAAAAGGTGTCAAAACGGACCACTCGGTCGAGTGGAAGAGATCACTCGACTGAGTGGAAGGCCACTCTTCGAGTGCAAGCGGCACTTGACCGATTATCAACTAACAGCTTGACATCCACTCGAAAATGGTTCTAAGGACTACTATAAACCGTTTAAACCACCACCGACATCATCAGTGATGCAATTTAATAAATATACATGTCTTTAAATCATCGAATGGCCTTAAGGCCATTGTGACAGCATACTAATATTCAAGTACTAAAATTAAAAAATCTCGCAACATAATATAAGCGAACAACAAACTAACGCCAAGATCTCTTTCCGGTGAAGTGTAGACACCTCGTTCTGCACCTCCCACAAACCACCCAGCGATGATTGGGCCGCATGTTTAATGTATGGAATGAGTTTATGACATTTTATAAATCCGTCGTCAAGTGGTAGCTCAAACAACTGTGTCAACCCCTTAGTCATCATCTACGCGCCGATACGGTCATTTTGACAGTAATTAGAGTCTATTTCGAGTCCGGGTAAAAAACTGTCTTCATTTTCTGATACCGTTTCAATCTGATCAGGAGATTTCTAGAATGTCATCGCCAAATAATATTTTAATACAAATATCTCGTCCAAAATATCTCACCTTGCGGAATAGGGAAGACATAATCTTCCTATTTCCATATTCAAACCGCAAAGATCTTGCATGCTGAGCAGGATACCACTGGGGAAAAGACGCAGCAGAGGTTGCGCCTCTTCCTGAGGACGCAGCTCAGGCTGCGCCTCTTCTTGAGGACGCAGCTCAGGCTACGCCTCTTCCCCAGGTTGTTTCCAGCAGTTTTCAGACTTCCAAAACCTTACCTCGTGATTAGTATAAATAAAGGCCTTCATACCTCGTACTCTTCACGTGAGTGTCCGCCCTTTCTCTTCCCCCTCTTTGCATTCTAGACCTACGCTCTTACGCCTTTGACATAACGTGCTTAATCTTTTTGACTACATTAGCTCGAATCTTTTCGATTACCGTCACGATTTTGCGTAGACCGACCAATTTGACCAACTATACACCGACCTAATTATTAATTTATCATTCTTTGTTAAACAAAGGCATTCTCAGTTACATAAATTTGAGTTACCACTAAAAAGTCGTGTTTTAGTTTAATCTCATGCCATTAACATGTAAGTCTTAGGGTGTAAATCTCAATTTTCATAATTTTGCTATTTTAATATTGTGTTTTGTTGTTTATGTCGTAAATATGCCGAAACAAACCTTTTTTATCATTCAAAAATTATTTAAAACCAATTTTTTACGAAACCAGCAGTGAAACCTACTGGAGAACAGACGCACCTGGGGATGCACCTCCTGGAAGAAACGCAGCTCTAGCTGCGCCTTTTCCAGAGGCTGCCTGGCCCCTGGTTCACTTCTTCTTCTTCCTCGGTTTGATTTCTAGGTTCGTATTTTTCTTTTTTCCTTTATTTTCTTCATTATTTCTTTGTTTTCAATCATTAAAATTAATTCATTCAAATTCCCCTGACCTAAATCGTCAATAATCCAATATTGTACGGTTTTCGTCAATTTATCGATTTCGGGTTCGAAGTGTTCGATTTTCGATATCGAATTCCTTCAATTCGTCATCATAAAGCTTCTGTAAATAATGTTTCATCTTAATTATTTGTTTTAATTCGTCCTTTACCGATTTTGTCTTGGATATCTTGTATAATTTGTAAAAATTGAGTAAATTCCGTCCTTTAACTCGTTTTATATCGTTCGTAACTCATGTTCATGGCCATTGTAGCATATTCACATGTAATGAATATGATAAAACACTTTCTTTGACCTAGTATTACGATTAATCGATCTAAATTAACCTAATGAATGTAAAGAATTGCGATTCTGACTTTTCCAGTCAGAACCCAACCCAAGAATGGACGCACCAGTGGTTGCGCTTCTTTCAGAGGACGCAACATTGGATGGGCCTATTCCAGGCTTAGTTTCTGCCTCTGAACTCGGATTTGCCCGATTTAAATTATGTTTTCTTATCTATAATCGACTAATATAGATTGATATCACCTAATGTCGTGTATTACTTCATTTATTTATTTCTTTTTTTCAATGTAATATAACTTTTTTCAATTCTTTTATTGCTTCTTTTATCTATTCTTTCAAAAATCCTTTTTTTTGGCATTTTTATAACATGAGCACTTTTTCATATTGTATTTTTTGTACCCTATTTTGTATCACATGTAATTAACACTAACTTCCAATTCGACCATTTAATCTTTATTTGTATAAATCACCGACGTAGTCTAAATAATTCACATGTTTAAAATGTTGTTTGTTGCATTGCATGCATTTAACCGACGATATATCAAGTATTAATGAACTCCTCAATCATTAATAGAGGCCGCTATCGAGGAGGGCGGGGTTAGGTGTTCGATTAAAGAGCTTCCTAACACGTACCCTCACCCCTTACTTAGAATCTCTGTGAACATCCGTGTTCGCGGGCATTACGAGAGTCATTCTAGACGTAGAATGCTAAGAGTGACGAGTTCTTGGTGTTCATGTCACTACTTTGTGCCTTGAAAAGACATGAAGTATTTGAACGGTTCCAATTTTTCACAAAAATTGGTGGCGATTCCACAAATGCAGGCTTGTTCAACCTTTCATCGGTTTCTAAGCCTTTCAAATCAGTAACAACCCATGACATGACTCGCTCCGCGAGGCTCCGTGGGAGATGTGCCGCCGCCTTCCCCTTTTATACGGGACGCGCAGGTGTGTGCGCCACGGGTGGCCTGTGTCCACAAGATGCATCTTATTCCGTGTGTATGTGCTTAACGTTAGGTTGCATCGAAGTTTTGGCAAGACCCCACTTGCCTTACAATAAGGTATCTTACCTCAAGGATTTCTTGTTGTGAGTTGAAGGGGAGGTGTGAGACCCGCTAATTGCCTTGTATCAAATATGCGTTTAGGAGTAGTTTAAACAAAGGTCGTTGTCACCTACTTATTCGAGGACGAGCAAAGGTTTGGTGATATGTGTCTATTTTGTAGCGTTTTCCCCCTTCTTCACCACTTATTTTGACCTGTTTTGAGATGATTTACGCGTCTCTTCTTTCTTTTTGCATCCTTAATGCTTGCCTGATGAGTCTAGTCTCGTTTTGCAGGGTTTGGGTTAGAAATGAATAAATCGGAGCAAGGTAAGAGCATTTGGAAGAGAACTAAGGAAAGAAGGAGGAAATTGGGCTGAGAAAAGTTCTCAGCCGGTAGATCGGTAGCCGGCCAGCCGGCTGGGAACCATCCCATATACTTCAACAAAAATTTGGAAGAAGAGGAGAAAGGCTCGGTGCCGGGTGAGCAACTGGCAGCCGGTCTAACACCCCCATTTATGAAGGAGCCTTTAGCCTGACATTCCCTAATAAATAGGACTGTTATCATCTCGGTTTTCCAAGGTAGTGAATAACAAAGTAAACAAAACCAAAGTACTTTAAATTAAAATTTAATAATGGTCTTATTACAATTCTTACAACTAAATCAAAACTAAATTAATAATAATTACAAACTCGCATTGAAATTAAAGGAACTATGTGAATCTAATTTCTAAGTCATTCTAGCTCTAATCTCATCCCAAGCTCCCGTACCTGCTGTCTCAAATATCAGCCAGTCAAACTGCTCCCCAATATTTTGTTCATCACAAGTGTTTATAGAATACACTGTCAACCCAAGGTTGAGTAGGATAATAAACAACAACAATATAATAATTAAATGATGCTCAAATGCAATATAACAACTCATAACTTGAACTCCTGTTCATTCTGTATATGCATCTCAACCCGAAGTTGAGGACAAACATTTCAATCGTCATTTAGGACAAAAGCATCTCAATCGTCATTGAGGACAAAAGTATCTCAATCGTCATTGAGGACAAGGCATCTCAATCGTCATTGAGGACAATCATTTCAACCCGAAGTTGAGGACAAGTTCAACAATAATAACAATGTGTATAATCGTGCAATGCAAATGAATTATTATGATATACAAATCTACATCTCAGCCATTACATCCATCCAATATAATATTTCCACGATCACATTAACAATAATAATGCATAACCAATTAAATGCTCGTGTTATCAAACAACAATCAACGAATCAACACCAATATCAGATAACCAAATCAAGTTGAGTAGATTATCATACCTATAGCAATCCAATACAAGCTCAAGCAATCCAAAGCAACCAAGAAATATCAATTCTCAACAAAACCCGTCATCTAAAACAATTATTATAATTACACTTAATTATATTCTAACTCATAAATACATAAAGTAGTCTAAATTCAATTCCTTTTTAACTAATTATAACTATTTTCAATTTCTTTTAATAATCAATCGTAAACTACATTATTATTAATTATCATAATTATTAACCCTTATAACAACCAATTATTAATATTATGAAAACCCGACTCGTAAATGACATAACCAACCCGACTCAATAATTAAAATAAATAAAACTTTCAGAATTACGTAACTATTACGAATTAATAACTAATAACTCGGTTCATGGCTAAACCCGTCTCAACAACAACCAAAGCCAACCGCACTGCTACACGACTGAACTGTGACTCAAACACCCACAACCACCACCTAGAAGACTACCAGTCACGGCAGCCACTCTACCTCCGAGCCCACCACCACTGACAGCCACAACAAACACCCAAAAGACTGACACCAACCACATCCCTGCAACATCCCTGCATTCTTGCCTCATCGACCCCAAAACCACCATTAAACCACCACAAACCACCAGCAACGCACACCACACAACCACCACGACCTCCCCTGACAGCGCCACCACAACCACCATCCACTTCTGAGCCCAACGATCCAATAAAAAGCCCATAAAGTCGAGCCCTAAACACCCTAACCAAAACGCAACAGCCCAAGAGCTCCCCCCTGTAAAACGCTACAATCGCCAGCTACCACCACTATAACCACCATAACAACAACCTACCACCGTCGACTCAACCCACCTAACAACCCTAACCTCCCATCGACTTAAACTCAAGTCACAACTTGGGTCAAGACAAATGGGTACAAAAGGGTAGTGAAATCGTGTATAATCTAACTTAGGCGAGTCAACGGTGGTCAAACCACCAAGGTCAGATCACGTCGATGGTCAAGCACCCCCCACGGTGGTCCAGGTTAAGTCTCGGGTGGTCAAAGTCGATAGTTAAGGTTGAATTAATAAGTTATTAGATAGTCTCATGAATTTTTACCTTTTGTTATCTTGAGACGGAAAGGTAGCTGTCAGATCTATTTTTCCCCCTTTATTCTCTCCTCGATCACTTTGTGTGATCTTGTGGTTTGTCAGAAGTGTACAAAATCTACCCTATCTCCGTATTTATAGCTGTTAGTAACGACTCCGATTAAAATTAGGAAAATTGTAATTAATTATTATCTTATATTATGATATTATGATATTATATTATTATATCTTACCGGATCACCTTCCCGCTCTTCTCAGTTCACATGTCCCAATTCATTCCCAGTTCATCTCATTTTATTATTAATATTCCCGTATTGTAATAAAATTACATATTATAAATTTAAGAATTATAAACTATTAACATTATAATTAAATACGTAATAATTAGAATATTCTATTTAACATCTATCGCTCTGACTAGCCCTTAAATAATCCTTAAAATACGGGGTATTACAGTCGATGGCTCGGCAGGGAGCCCCAATGAATTCAGTTTTAGATCTGTAAAATCATACCTTTTTTCTTATTTGTCTTAACCGAAACCCCCCCAACGAAACCAAGAAAGGGAGGCTATTTTTAGCGCGTTTGAAGTTTACTAACTCGACTAAGAGGGCTTGGTTGCTCCAAAGGGTATTCGACTCGCTTATTTCACTACTTGACGCATCATTAGCCCGGGAAATGCATTAAGCGTGTTAAACACAACTTCTTATGCCTTATAAACAAAGCGCATCCGGAACAAGAAAAGAAATAAAAGAAGAGAGGAAGAGATGTCTCTGCTGGTAGGCTGGCGTCCGGAAACCGGCCAGCCGACAGGGACACCCAGACAAGTGTTTTTACAAGATTTTGAAGAAAATTGAAGAAGGCTCGCCGACGGGTGAGCAACCGATAGCCTGCCAGCCGGCACGAGGCCCCAGTATGCATATCACTTCTCCACTTCATTTAAGACCTAATTTTTGGGGAACGCTATAAATACCTCCTCCTTAATTGTAATTGACACACAACCCCAGATTATTAGCCTCCATATTTAGATCTAATATTTACTTAATTAAAATTGTAATCTTTCCTTAATCATAGCCTTAATTGCTCTTAATTTAGCTTGGATTCATCTTTATTAGCATTTGGTTTATGTTCTATTCGGGTTGTATGACAGATTTGGAGATATTCATATCATAATATTCACTACGCTAGGTGGGTGAACTGGGTACTCCTAACCACATGTTCACTACCCCACGGTCGTAGAGTTACTTTGATACCATTTATAACAACCCGACCCACCACAGTCGTAACATAACCCTAATAAGATGAGATGTGCACCTTTGGGCCCATCATTTGTCCCCACTTAATCCCAAAAGCACAAGGCCTTGTTACTAAGTGGTGGGTGGAATTCTTTATAAACATCTCATAAGCTCCTTATTTTTCCGATGTAGGACAACTTCCTTATCATCTCTTGGGTGTTACAAACTCACCCACTTAATGAACACAACGTCCTCGTTGTGCCTCAGAGCTGACCGCAGCCAAGCCCAGAATCCTCCTCCGCTAGGTGGGTGAACCGGGTACTCCTGACCACATGTTCACTATCCCATGGTCGTAGGGTTGCTCTGATACCATTTATAACAACCCGACCCACCACAGTCGTAACACAACCCTAATAAGATGGGATGTGCACCATTGGGCCCATTATTTGTCCTCACTTAAGCCCAAAAGCACAAGGCCTTGTTACTAAGTGGTGGGCGAAATTCTTTATAAACATCTCATAAGCTCCTTATTTTCCCTATGTGGGACAAATTCCTCATCATCTCTTAGGGTGTTACACATAATCAATCCATATTTCATTTTGTTGGTACAATTCTTTCCCTTTAAGTTTTGTTTTCATATTATTGTTATCATTTCTATCATTCCTCTTGTCATTTAGATTGTTGATTATCATGTTCATCTTTGCCTTTATTTACATCAATATGTTTGCTTGTGTTGAGATGAATATGAGTGAGTAGTCGTTTGCTAAAGTTTAGGGGGAGCATGGTTGGACTTGAGGGAGTATTTTGGGGTTGTTAACACTTAGATTTGGGTAAATTATTTGGTCTTTGCTTACATGCATAGAAGGTGTTTGATGGAAGGTTTGAATTAAAGTTTGGACTTTGTATTGTTTCATTGAGTCAATCTTTGAGCGAGAGCTTTGGAGCGAATTTGCTAGCATGTTTGTGATGGGTCTTTCTTGGCATAGTGAAAGCTAGTTAGGAGACTTTAGGTAAACTCGAGAAATCGGGGGATGTATCTAGACCATAATTTCTACCCTTACCTTGTTGACCCTCTTTGTCTACCTCTAATAAACCAAGTGAACCCGGGAACCTTAGGCTTTTCCTTATTTGATAAAATCCGTTTTAGTTTCGATTTCATTATTTGCCATTAGCTTATATCTAGTTTCATTGATAATCACCTCTTTCTTTTGTTGATTAAACATTGGCTTGAACTTACTAATTGTAAACCCACTCCATCCTTGAGTTCGACCCCGATATACTTCTTAAATTGGGTTTTTATAAATTGTTTTGAAAAAGGGACGATGACTAAACCTATATCAAAATGGCGCAATTGACGGGGATGATGTTAGGTTATGCTTAGTTAGTTAGAGTCTTAGGCTTAGTCTTAGTTTTATTTTTTATTTGTTCGAGTGTGTTATTGCTTATCCCTAGTTCCCATAATGTACTAGGAGTCGAACGGATTGTTTAAGTGCATGCCTAGAGGAAACAAAGACGCCTTGTTCTACGATTCCTATCCCGAGAGACTTTTCCGAGTCTTAAGGGCAAGAACACTTGCAAGAGTCCGAGATTCTACTTTGAGCACTACAGACCAAGCTAGCACATCTACCTCTTCTCACTTTGAAAC
>JAOWBH010175479.1:0-10355 GCA_028566215.1 Silene coronaria
AGCAAGCAACTCATTAAGCAATCCCAGTAAATATGAAAATATCACGCCTTCCAGACAGATAGAGAAAAACAATACTCCTCGATATAATTCGTCACCTTTTTGTTATCTTGAGACGGAAAGGTAGCTGTCAGATCCATTCTTTTCTCTTTATTCTCTCCTCTATCAGTTTGTTTGATAATAGGGTCTGTCAAAAGTGTATAGAATCTCTCATAATTCCGTATTTATAGCAGTTGGAATGTACACAGATTAATTAGGAAACCGGTTGGTATTATTTACTATATTATTATTATTATTATTATTATTATTATTATATTATAATATTATTATACCTTATGAATCATTTTCCGGTTACCTCAATTCACACGCCCAATAGAGAAACTCCGCCCAATCCATTTTTATTTATTCCCGTATTGTAATTTACAATTAATGAATAGTATATTGTTATTATTAAACAATAACCATTAATATAATTACTAGGATTTTCATTTAACATTTTATCGCTGACTATTCTTCCTAAAACACGGGGTATTACACAAATTCTATAATGAAGAAGCAAGGAGAAGCAAAAAAACAAAATCAATGAGCAATAAACGCAAAAAACATGGACATACGATTAATTAATTCACGAAAATTAAAGATTAAATAATAAGAAAGAGTAAGCAAGGAGAAGCATATGATAATTGAGATGAAGGATGGGCAATGGTTGGATTGGTGGTGGAAGTTGTGGAGAAGGACGAGCAAGATCATGGATTGTCAATCGATTAAGGTTAGAATGATCGCTTAAGTGTGAGAATTGCTTTGAACGTACAAATAAGAGGGTTTAGTGTTTGTTTCTTATCTAAATTATGAAGAACGCAATCTTAGTAAAAAAAAGTATACGACAATTCCGCTATAATTCGTTCATTGAGCCTCGTTCGGTAAGATCATATTTTTAGTAGTGACACTTGTCAATGCACAATTTTCATTATACATTATTTCTACATTATGAAAAAAATACAAATTTTCATATGTATTGTACTCTTATAGTTGAATCGAACGGGATCCCACATGACCATATATATTTTGTTTTACATATTGCAAGGAACCTTAAGGGTTATCTTGAGTTCATGAATAGTGTCAAAAAAAGAAATGTTGTGTTCGGCGTTGAATGGAGAGAGTACGATTTATTAATATTTTCTCACAACGCGTACCATCGTTATGTTTATGAGTATTTTGCCACAACTATTCTTATTACTTTATTGTTGTCGTTATCGTTGTTTTTCTTTTTCTTTTTTTTCATTATTATAGTAATTTATGGCCTTTAAATTACAAGCTCGAACCCCGAATCTGTTTTACCCAAAATGAGTATATTATTGAAGATATTCCGATCACTTCTGAATCATGACGTATATATTATGTTCACATTGTATTTTCCATACTCTCGTTCATATCTTTTGTAATTATAGCTTTCTTGTGCTTATGTTAATAATTTAGGTTTTCCTAAAACTAGCTTGTTTGAACGGTTTGTATCTCTTGTAATTTAGTATAAATAGGCCTTGTATTCATTTAATTTATAAACACAATAATATTACAAAAACTCTCTCATTATATGGTATCAAGACCTCTAATCGATCCCGACTCGATCACCTTACGAAACAGCCATCTGCCTCCACCATGTCTTCCTCATCTCACACCATTGACAACCCTAATGACCCTAAAACTCTCATTATCCTTGTCAACTTTTCAATGGTAAAAAAACAAGCACCCCTCACTTACCTTTTTTGGAAGACACAAATTGAGTCGATTCTTTTCGACTATGAGTTGTGCTCCTACCTCACCGACAGACACCCTGTCCCACCCCTCTCATTCTTCAAGCACAAACTACCCATGATGCTTGGACCATCCTCGCCACCACCTACGCTAACCTATCTCACGGTCACATCCTTCAAATCAAGGACCGCTTTACCTCATTTACCAAAACTACCAACCAATTACCGACTATATCCATATCACTAAAGCTTGCACAGACCAACTTGCTATTAAGGGTAAACCCATGGGCATCGAAGATGTCATTGATAAAATAATTCGTGACCTCGACTACGATCTCTATAAACCCATTATTGATACCATCTGAGCCCGTGATGAACCTATTACGTTTAAGGCTTTGCACGAAAAATTAATCAACTTTGAACTCACCCTTAAGCAAACAACCACTCCCGCCCCTTTTCCTGCCATAGCCAACGTAGCATATTACCGACCCAACAATCGCTCCTACAATAAGCAGCCTACCCAACCATATGCTCCTGCCTTGTCCTCTGCCTCCTCGCTCGCTCCTTTCAAAGGCAAATGCCAATTTTGTCGTGTTACTGGACACATCATCTCACAATGTTACAATTTCAAGGACTTGTACCCCTCTGTTGTTTTCCAACTACCCACTGCCTCCTTTCGCAGAAACAATTTCTCTCCCACCAACCAGCAGCCTACTGCCTACACGACCTCTGTGCTCCCTGCTACTTCAACCCGCCCTTGGCTCCTTGATTGTGGTGCTAGTCACCACATCAAAAACGATCTTGCTATCCTCTCGCTTCATCCTCTGTATAGTAGACACCTCGTTCTGCACCTCCTGCAAACCAACCAGTGATGATTGGGCCGCATGTTTAATAAATGGTACGAGTTTATGAAATTTTATAAATCCGTCATCAAGTGGTACCTCAAACAACTGTGTCAACCCCATGGCCGTCATCTACGCGGCGATACAGCCATTTTGAAAGTAATTAGTGTACATTTGGAGTTCGGGTAAAAAACCGTCTTCATTTTCTGACACCGTTTCAACCCGTTCCGGAAGGTTCTAGAATGTCATCGTCTAATAATATTTTAATACAAATATCTCGTCCAAATATCATACCTTACGGAATAAGGAAGCCGTTATCTTCCTATTTCCATATTCAAACCGCAAAGGTCTTGCGTGCTGAGCAAGATGCCACTGGGGAAACGACACAACAGAGGCTGCGCCTCTCCTCCAGGCTGTTTTCAATAGTTTTAAGACTTCCAAAACCCTAGCTCGTGATTAGTATAAATAGAGGCCTTTATACCTCGTACTCTTCACGCGAGTGTCCGACCTTTCTCATCTCTCTCTTTGCATTCTAGACCTACGCACTTGCGCTTTGACATAACGTGCTTAATCTTTTTGACCAAGTTAGCTCGAATCCTTTCAAGTACCGTCACGATTTTGCATTTGACCGACCAATTTGACCAACTACACACCGACCTAATTAATAATTAAATCATTCTTTATTAAATAAAGGTATTCTCACTTATATTTAACTCGAGTTACCACTAAAAAGACGCGTTTTAGTTAATCTCGTGCCACTAACATGTAAGTCTGAGGGTGTAAAATCCTAGTTTTCGTTAATTTGTTATTTTAAGACTTTATTTCGATGTTTATGTCGTAAATATGCCGAAACAAACTTTTTTTATTATTTAAAAACTATTACAAATCAATCTTTTTACGAAACCAGCAACGAAACCCACTGGAAAGAAGACGCATCAGAGGATGCGCCTCCTGGAAGAAATGCAGCATTTGCTGCGCCTATTCCAGAAGCAGTTTGGCCCCTGGTTCACTTCTTCTTCTTCTTCTTCTTCGGTTTGATTTCTGGGTGCGTATGTTCCTTTATTCATTTATTTTCTTTATTCTTTCTTTATTTTTGTTCATTAAATTTAATTCATTCAAATTCCCTCGACCTAAATCGTCAATAACCCAATATTGTACGGTTTTCGTCAATTTATTGATTCCGGGTTCAAAGAGTTCGATTTCCAATATCGAATTCTTTTTAATCCATTATCGTATAGCTTCTGTAAATAATATTTCAACCTCAATTCATTAATTTAATTCATCCTTTGTCGATTTTAATTCATTATCTCGTATAATTTGTGTAAATTGAGTAAATTCCTTCTTTAACTTCGTTTTATATCGTTCATAATTCGTATTCATACCCATTGTAGATGTATCCACATGTAATAATATGTTAAATTACTTCCTTCGATACAATATCACGATTAACCAACCTAAATTAACCTAATGAACGTAAAGAATTACGATTCTGACTTTCTCAGTCAGAACCCAACCCAGGAATGGACGCACTAGTGGATGCGCCTCTTCCAGAGGACGCAACACTGACTACGCCTATTCCAGGCTTGGTTTCTGCCTCTGAACTCGGATTTGCCCGACTTAAATTATGTTTCCTTATCTATAATCGACTAATATGGATTAATATCACCTAATGTCGTGCATTATTTCATTTATTTATTTCTTTTTTTAATATAATTTATTTCAATTCTTTTATTATTTCTTTTATTTATTCTTTCAAAAATCTTTTTTTAGGCATTTTTATGACACGAGCACTTGTTCATATTGTATTTATTGTACCCTGTTTTGCGACACATGTAACTTATTCTAAATTCCGATTCGACTATCAATTCTATTTGTATAAATCACCGACGTAGGTAAAATAGATTCGCATGTTTAATCTATTGGATGTTTCATAGCATGCATTTAACCGACGATATATCAATTATTAATGAACTCCCCAATCATTAGTAGAGGCCGTTATCGAGGCGCGCGGGGTTATGTATTCGATTAAAGAGCTTCCTAACACGTACCCTCACCCCTTACTTGAAATCTCTGTGAACATACATGTTCGCGGGCTTACGAGAGTCATTCTAGACATAGAATGCTAAGGGTGGTGAATTCTTGGTGTTCATGTTACTACTTTGTGTCTTGTCATGACATGAAGTATTCGAACGGTTCCAATTTTCACAAAAATTGGTGGCGACTCCACAATGCAGACTTGTTCAACCTTTCATCGGTTTCTAAGTCTTTCAAATCGGTAACAACCCATGACGTGACTCGCTCTGCGAGGCTCCGTGGGAGATGTGTCGTCGCCTTACCCCTCTAAGTGGGACGTACGGGTGCATGCGGCGCGGGTGGCTCGTGTCCACAGTTTGGCAACTCCGCTGAGGATGATACGTTAGACTTAGTCTAACATGACCCGTGGTGAAACTTGAACGAGGTTGGGGATATTAATTAATATTCGACAATTGTTGGTTCTCATTACTCGAACTTCCTAGATCGTTTTATTTAGCCTTCCTGGGCTTTTAGCCTACCATATTCGACCAATCGTCCCGTCCCGATGGTACAAGTTCCTATTTGTTCCTAGAGATGGATAGCGATTGACGTCATCCACATCATGATACTTACTCATGTTTGTATCAAGAGCATTTACTACTCGCGGAAATGGAACTAGGAATCGACCTTACTCATGTTTGGTTCGAACCTCTCCACAGACTGATGTTTAATGTCTTGGTGAGGCAACCACCCTTATAAACCAAAACCCGTTACTAGCATTTTTGCATATCGTTATAATGTTTGTTCGTGTGTATACATGTTATGTGATGTCCGAGTCCATTTTATCACCTTTTGTAAACAAAATCATGTCAAAATTTTTGTAAAGTAATCCATTTTCGAAAAAAAAAAACAAATTTCAAAAATGATAAAAATGTCTTCCTCACTTTAAATGTACAAAATCCATTTCCAAAATGTAAAATAACCTCTTTTTTCAGATTCCTGAACATCTATATCAAATAAGATCAAATCGAGTTTTCGTTGGATGTCATAAATCCATGTCCTTACAAATTAAGGGTCTTTTAATCGAGTTCATAGGTGTCACGCCGTCATTTTAAACTCCCGAGTCAAACCCAGAAAAGCCACACACTATGGTCGATTGGGCAACACATTTTCAAACATTAAAAGTCCAAATTTTGTCGCTCCGTCAAGCACCACACACATCACCTGAGTGCATCCTACACGCACACATCGTATATACACCGAGTCAGTCTTGTGTCATTCGTGCATTGTCTTTTGGATAAGTGTGAATCGTAGTTGAATGGATTTTAATATGCCGTCGGTTCCTTCTCAGTGCAAGAAGTCTGAAGCAGCAAGCAACAACGCAAGTGATCAGGGTCCAAATGGTCTTTATAAAGTCTTAGCCGCGATCCTTCGCCTTCAAACTAGTCAGGATGTTGCTTACATCCGACTAAAAAAATTGAAAATTGCATCGTTGCGGTAGAATCCCGATTTCCACCAACTGAAACACTCATAGGGGATCTGTCACCACCTTCTAGTGGAAATAGCGAAATTTATGGAAATGACACTCATATACCCACTGAAGCTGAAAAACGCTTGAGCTATTTGAAGGAGCAACTCATGTACCTCAAAGGTGATGACATCTACAGGGAGAACAGTTGAAAATATGAATTTGTCAATGCTCAACTGCCTACGAATTTCACCATGACGGATATTCCCAAGTTCAAAGGACATGAAAATCCTCTAAATCATATCCGTGCTTTCAATGACTACATGTCCATCAAGGGCATTAAACCCAAGATGTTTCTAAAGATATTTCCTTCATCTCTCGACATCATTCCTAGACAGTGGTTCTACTCTTTGGATCATAAGAAGCTGACAACTTGGGATGATGCTGCGATCGAATTCACTAAGCAATATGCAGATAACGCAGAAATCCAGGTGAATATGCGTACTCTCGAGGTCTTGAATCAAGATGATAAGGAAGGCTTCCCTGACTTCCTGACTAGATGGAGGAAAACTAGTACTCAGTTGGTAGAGCGTCACGAAGAATCAGTTCTGGTCGAAAAATTCGTGGACAACTTTAAGCCGGTCTATGCGAGCCATTTGAGGTACCAAAACATCAAGTCCTTCAAAGATTTAACCGTACTAGGCACCAAAATTGAAGATGATAACCGCAAGGGTGTCGTATCCAAAACTGTGGGTCATGGATATCAAAGGCTTGACCTCTACTAAAACCCGTTCTTACAGGTCCACTAGGAAAGCTGATGAAGTTAACCTCTTGGAAACTTCCAATTCCAAGAAAAATACACCACCGAGAAAATTCACTGGCATCGGTGATACTTACACCAATGCTCTGGCAAGACTAATAAAGCTAGGCAAGATAGAGCCTATTAGGCCTACACCTGATCCTGCACCCGAAAAGAAAAGTAAATTTTGGGATGGCAATGCCTATTGTCAATTTCACAGAGGAATGGGTCATGATACGGAGATATATTTCAAGCTGAAACATCTCATTCCCCATACAAGTCTGGTGGAATTCTAATGATAACTACAGATGAGGAACCAATTTATATTGCTCACATCTCATTTCCCCGAGTAAAGAGGAGATTAACGGTATATGGAGGGAAGACGCAGAAGATGTCTACTTGACCACACATCCATTAATTGAATCTAGCATCGATGATACTGACATCGATCATCTTACCAAATCGGGTCGTCCATATCAGAATCCGACAGTGGGACAACCTAGTAATTCTGCCAATGGTGGTGCGAATGATGCAAACGAAGAAAACGCCACTAATTTGCTAATGAGACAACTATAAAAGGCTTAAGCTGATCTTTCAGTTTTGCAATTGATCGCCAGTTCCTTCTCACATCGTCAAGCTTTACTGCAAGCTTTGGCTAAGCTAAGCATCACGCCTAATTCCGCACCTGACGACATGGTCAACTAGGTCATCTAAGAAACTCGTAAGCTAAGCAATCCAATTACATTCTCAGGTGAAGATTTACCACCATTTGGGGTCACCCATAATCTGGCTCTTTACATCATCGTCGTTTGCTTCAAGAAGAATGTGCCATTGACTCTTGTCGATGATGGCTCAGCGATAAATGTTATACCATGGAAGACCGCATATAAATTGGGAATGAGAGAAACATACTAGACCCCTACCAATCAAGGAGTAGGAGCCTATGATGGGACCCGCCGCAAAGTAGTAGGACTAGCCAATCTCACAGTGACCACTGGACCAAATGAAAGGAAGGTCGATTTCCAAATAGTTGACATTGAGGCATGATTTAATATACTCTTGAGAAGGCCATTGATCCACGCTTCTAAAGCTGTGACATCAACGCTACATCAAAAGATCAAAATACCACTCGATGGGCAGGTGATCACGATCACTTCATCACCAATCATAGCTGTGATCGAAAACATGTCAAGCAATCAAGTCGCAACCGAGCCGATACATGGGCCAGGAGGATTCGAAGTGGTCAACGTGATCGAAAATGAACTTGCACCCTTATACTTCAATCCTTATTCTAATCTAATGGTCAACCACATCCTTAAAAAACAAGGTTACTTCCCAGGCATGCCTCTAGATCCCACAAAAAGAAATACATTTGCACCTTTCAAAGAAGACAATTCTCAAAAAGTACCTCTGGGTTTAGGTTATAGACCTACCAAAAAAGAAGCGTATGAAATGCTTATGCAATCTAATAATCGCAAAAATAAGGGTATCCAAATGCTTCAATACAACCATACTCTAAACGGATACTTTGTCAGAGAGGGAGAAAGTGAACTCTTTCACGGTTCCCAGAACTTAGGACCTACAAGGTCAAGAAACAAATTGGAATAAAAATACTCCACGATTGTTACTTCATACCATCAGAAGCGACTCCTGTCGATAAAGTTCCTTAAGAACCTTGCGATGATGGACAAGCGGTTAGTCTCCTATTTGGAGAGGACCGCTTCGTAAGATCAAGCCAAGATGAAATAATCACCATGACACTTCGGGATGACCATTTCAATCCTACAACACTCATCACTGATGCGGATCCGAGCAAAGTACAGACCGGGTGGAGAAAATCTATCAAGTGGACCGACAGCCAAGGCCGGCTTTTCAAAGTCACCACATGCGAGGGTGAAATGTTTAAAGGAGAACCCGGAGAAGACGAGTATGAGTCCGGGTCAGTTTCTGAGTTAGAGTTCGAGTCTAAGTCTAAGAAAGTTGTCCAAGAGTCTCCTCCTTTTGTTTTCCCCTCTAATTTATCTTCTAGCCTAGCATCTTCAAGCGACAATAATCTGGGGCTTGTTTCAGTGACTGTCCCTCTACCGCCACTGACTAATGATCAATTGGAATCATTGTTTCAGCTTTTCGCAAATTTTAATATGAATAAATCAGATTCTGCTTACTCCTCGTGCTTTTATACTTGCAATTCTACTTATGACGTTACAGAGGATGATCTTGACCCCAACACAATTGAATTACCTCCCTACATAATAAAAGAATTACTAGAAGAGGGACAAGGGGCACCAGTTATAGAAACCACTGAACCAATAAATGTGGGCACAGACCTAGACCCTAAGGAACTTAGGATAGGAACAACCTTGAACCCAACAGAAGAGGAGGAGTTCATCTAACTTCTCAACGAGTTCAAAGTCGTTTTTGCCTGGTCTTACAAAGACATGCCAGGGATTGACATGGACAAAACTGTGCACCGAATCCCAATAAAGCCTGGATACAAACCTGTAAAACAGAAGCTTCGACGGATGAGAACAGAGTGGGCTCTAAAGATCAAAGAAGAAACAGATAAGCAATTCAAAGACGGTTTTCGAGTATTCTGACTGGGTGACTAGCGTAGTCCCCGTACCCAAAAAGGATGGGCATATCCGGGTTTGTGTTGATTTCAGAGACCTAAATAGAGCGAGCCCGAAGGATGATTTCCCACTGCCTTATATTGACATCTTGGTAGACAATATGGTAGATCACGCAAATCCGTCGTTCATGGATAGGTATGCCGGGTATAATCCGATCAAAATAGATGAAGAAGACATGCACAAGACTGCGTTTATCACGGCATGGGGTACATACTGTTACACGGTTATGCCATTCAGGTTGATAAATGCTGGAGATACTTATCAATGGACCGCTACGACTTTATTTCATGACATGATGTACAAAGAAGTGGAAGTATATGTAGATGATGTGATTGTTAAGTCCAAATGTCGCAAAGGGCATATTACCAATCTGCGGCGATTTTCCCTCAGACTCCGCAAGTACAACATGAGACTCAATCCTACTAAGTGTGCATTCAGAGTCACGTCAGACAAATTTCTAGGCTAAGTAGTCAACTAACGGGGGATAGAAATTGATCCATCCAAGATCAAAGCTCTAATTGAGATGCCTCAACCTCAGACAGAAAGGGACATGATGAAAGTTCATAGACCCTAATTAGACTCCTCTAATTAGATCAACAAATTACAAGTTAATTTGTTTAATTTAAAGATCTATGTAACATGCATGCAAAAATGAACATAAATAAAAGTAGAGGAAAAATCATATTTCCTTACATTGATTAAAGGGAATATTTGGGCACAAGATTAGTCTCCTACTAATACTTGTTCTTGAGCTTATAAGTTTTGGATGATCCTCCTTACCCAACTTTCAAATTAGAAAGTCTCCTTTGGTTGCACCCAAGATTATCCCAAAATAATCCTAATATTATTAACTAG